>JAOTRA010000037.1:7205340-7224804 GCA_026260255.1 Pseudolaguvia tuberculata | reverse complement strand
GTGTGTGTGTGTGTGTGTGTGTGTGTGTGTGTGTGTGTGTGTGTGTGTGTGTGTGTGTGTGTGTTTGTGTGTGTGTGGAGAGAGTAAGAGGAAGACAGTGGGACAGTCATAAATGATTACAGGTTCCAGCTGAAAAGGTGTCTTTTTTAATGCCCCCATGCCAGCAGGAAGCTTGGTATTAGTGGAATTTGCCTAGGCTTTGTTTCGTGAAGTTGATCTCTGCTAAATCTGATAATCTGCATTATTGATTTTTTGGGGGGGTTTGGGCTCACTTTTGTGCCAGATAAGTGAACAAAACCAAAAATGTGTGTCAGGGGATTTTGTGTGACACATCTTGTCCATTTGCAGTCTGATAACCGCTGGTGTGTATCTCAGTGGTGTTCTAGGAAATAATATTATGTTCTTATATCCCAAACAGATTCACAGTCTTTTACTGTGGTTATTTTGTTGATATATACACACGCACACAATGTATTGCCAAAAGTTTGTGGTCACCTGACCATCAGATCCATATGTGGTTCCTCTTCAAACTGTTTTTGTAGGTTGTAGCATTACATTATTCCTTCACTGGAACTAACACTGTTCCAGCATGACAATGACCATGTAAGTTATTAGTCCAGTGAAAAAAACACCCCAGACCTCCGTACCTGACATTAGTGTTTGATCTCACGAATACTGTTTGAGATATCTCACAGTCAAGCACAATATTAAGATGTTTAAAATCCCCTGGTATTGTATATATTGTAATTCTTTTTTGTGGTTCTCTGATTAGGAGTAAACAGTGACTGTTCATTTGTTTGTTTTTCTTTCTGATGCATTAAAATCCTCCTACCTACAATCTAAAGCGAATCACCAATCGTCCAGGAAAAAACTTTGATCTCACGCCCGTCTGAATAATGTTGGCATCCAAGTGTCCCGAAGAACCGTGAAATCAGATCGGTCGCGGTGAATGTTTCAGGGGATTCATTAGTTAACAGGACATTCAGTGAAATAAAAGGGAACATTTAGATGAAATGAGATTATCATTCACTGTCTGGGGGTGGCAAAGGATTACAGGTTTCATCCGTTCGCTCTTCTTATCTGGAGATTGTGGGTTTACCAATTTGTTTTCGGGCTTTTAACATTTACACAAAAACCCATGTCAGGCTGCCTAAGCCTCTGTGGGAGAATGTGTTTTTCTACCACCACAGTACTGACAAGCTTGGGGTTATAACTGTAAAGCGTTTGATTGAATAGCTTAAATATGCATCCTTTTTATTTTTCCATTTTCCCTCTTCCTTTTTACTGTTAACATGCTTGTTGCTAAAGAAAAAAAGCTGCTTTTGGAGTTATCACCTTGTACCTTTGATTTAATTTTTTTCCCCTAACCCCTGACGTAAATAGTGTATGAGGTTTTCTATCAGAGAACATGAAGCGCTGCTTTAAGGCAGGACGCCACAGGAGTGCTGTGCCACAAGCATGTTTGACAAGCATGCTCTTGGTACCAATTTGCCCAGACAAACAAGGCTCCCAGCCACAGAATGCTGATGCTCTCCAGTCATCTGAGGAATCTACTGCACTCCTCCCTACAGCCCAGAGGAAAGCAAAACTTCTCTCAGCTCAACGTGGATTGCTACAAAGTCGATGCAACCCACTAAAACCTCCATCAGTCCGTCCTCACTAATATCAAAGCCGACTCCAGCTCACGATCAAACGGCTCTGCTTTTAGAAGTTCTCACTTGGTCTGTGAAAGATTAACAAGTTATTGACTGACCCGAGCCGGTCCCCTTCCTCTCCTCCTCGGAATTATCTGATGGTTGGATTGAGGGTGGCCTCTGGACTCAGAAAGTGTTGCTTGTTTTAGGCCTGAGTGGGTGGCTTTGATGTGAAGCTGGAGCTTTTTTTTGCACTCTGTGCATGTGTGTGTTCTCCAGCTTTCATAAACACCTCGATAAGCGTAACGACACAGGCTGATATCACTGACCGAGTGGACACCCACATGAATCCACACGAGGTGAACATGCCCATGTCATTACACCATTACAACCAACACCACAGACAAAGCACAGTGATTGATGTGGTTTATTTTCTCTCTTTATCTCCACTTCAGAAGTGCATGTCTCTGGGGTAGAGAGCTCTGTTTCCTTTGTCCTGTCCCGTAGAGCCCTTTCCACACATGTTTCATTCGAGATGTCCTTTTTCCTCACAGGTTTAAGACAACTGTTTTTAATTAAGATGCCTTTTTTGGTTTGTTAAAGCTGTCTGTGCAACCAAGATGAAGATATCAATGCTAGACAGACTGCTGACTGCACTGAATTTAGAAAAATAACTTCAGCTTCATGGGTTTTCTCGTAATTCTTCTGCTTGGGTTGTTGTTCACAAAGGCTTTAAATTGCGTTTAAAGGGCAACATTAGTCACAAGAACCTTAAAAACTGAAACGAGGTATACCGCAAGGCTTTAGGTTTTCCACCTTTTCGGTTTTGATATTCAGCCTATTTGACTTGTAGTTCCCAATCATGCTGGTAGTTTGAGGTCACTGTGTTTCAATGCATTGTAATTATCTGCCAGCTTCTGTAGCGCAGCTAGCGTGTAAAAGGCGTAAAAGCTTAGAGATGCTGGTATAGCTACTTAATCCGCCTTTAATAAGGTTGCTGAGTCTAAGCTGAAACACCTGACAATAGAGCCAATCTGCACTTGTTTATTTATATTCCCTGTAAATAAAATTATTATTGCTCAAACAAGCCATATGCTAACCCTTCATCGCATCGCATCACATCACAGCACGCTGTACTAGCTGTCTTTTCTTAGTTACTTTTGTCCTTACTCACTGTCAGGTTCTCCATGTTATGTCAAAGAAGGAATTAGTTATAGTTAGTAGTTACCTCTCACAAATAGTTAGTAATTGAGTAAACTCATTAATAAAGGTAATTCACTAATCATGAAACGTAAATATTGTTAATTCTCGAGCTTTCAGACAGTGTCGTATATCTTGGATGTCCCAAGTATTCGATGTGGTTAATGAATGCAATGGACACTAGAAAAAAGAAATGATTATAAAGGTTGGACACTGTGTGAGACTATGTGAGGTTTTTCATTAGATTAAAATTACAAGGACATGGAGAGACTCTTTTGTCCTGTCCATGTTACACAAACAGTTTTGTCTTCTACCTCAATAAAGGAAAGGTAGTAGTTGATTACTGCAAGAAGTAATAACAGTTACTGGTTATGTTGGTTTGAAGATTATAAATGTTTTAGCTTCTGTTTGTGTTGCTGATCGTCTGAAGCAAAAAAGCATGTTGAACAATTTGCTTAGCTGAGGCAGATCAACTTTTGACGGTTACCTATGAACACATTTCAATAATTAATGCTCAACAATGCTTATTCCAGATGGACAAGTACTTTTGAGTCATGCATGTTTTTATATTCATGTGCACAACATCATAAATAATTATTTTGCCTATAGAGTAAGGTGTTATAAATAGGACGTGTAAGTGGTTACTTTAGCGTCTCGGGTTCCTGAAATTTTGTGGTGGTTTAGCCCTGAAAAGTCTGCTTTTTAATCTTGTTTCCTGTGGCCTAACCAACTGACGCCTCTCCGTGAGGCTCCGTATTTCAACAAGGCCACAAAAGCCCCATCACTGCTTTGCCAGTCTCCACTGGCTTGGAGAACAGAGTGTACCATCAGCAAACTGGTGTCTCAGTAAGCTGGCCAAGCCTCATCTGTCAAAGCCAGGGTAAGCAAGGGAGTGAGCGGGCAGGGCGAGGGAGAGGAAGCTCCCATATAAACATGCCCCAGCGCCAAAACTCCTAATCACTATACGCTTCCGTTTCCAGCCTCTATAATTAGAAGGCCAGCTTTTTCCATGTATTCCTAGTTGATGCAAATGCTTCTTGTGGCTTGGCACCTCATTTGGGGCGTAGGTTAGTTTATGGCCGAGCCGTCGCTCGGTTTAGTCTTCTGATACAGCATAAATAGCTAACCGCCATCTAATTCACCGCCTGACTGTTTTTCTTTTTCATGTGAGCAATTTGTGCGTGACCCTTCCTCCACACCACCGCACCGCTTCCTTTCTTGCCGCCCAGTGAGAGGCCTCAGCCACACCTAGAGCAGCTGCAGCTGAAGTGTGAACAAGAGGATGCTGGAGCGCAGGCTGCATGAGCTCATCTAGTCTTTTAGCTATTTTTGTGCCAATTTATTTCAACCCTCTTGCACGTGTCAGCGCAAGGTCTTTTAATGCCCTGCCATTTCAGCTCCTTTTTATACTTTTGTCAAACCGCTTTATGAAGACTTGTCTCTAATTACAGCCTTCAGAAACCTCAGCATAAAAGTTTCAGCTTTGGAACATGACGACTGTCGTGTTAAATTATGATTAAGAAAACTGGGCCTTCCTGCGTCTTTTGCCTGATTCGTCCAGACAGTTATAGAGGTGTAAAAATAGCTGGTAGAGTCGACGCACCGGTTTGAAAATTATATTCTCTGTAGATGTTCGGGTTCATTTTTCTGGCTTTTCATAGTGTGGTTTGCTATGTGTGTTGTTTATAGTAAGAGTCTATTCTCTCTGTGACTCGACTAACATATAACTGCTGAAATGAAAGGCTCAGTCAGCAGGGGTTTCACATGGGTTCCCCTGTGGTTATGTGAAAACAGTCCCACACGGTCATGCCCCGCCACTGAAGGGTGAACTTGGCATCTATCTGGTTGTGCCAATGCTGAGGCACATTATTACATTTTTATAACTGTAGAAACACGTCTGCAATCTTCATCTTTAGAATTGTGGCCTTTAAAACTGTGTTCCTTTTTTTTATTGAACAAATTGCATCACCGCACTGTTGTAAATAATTATGCAATTTCTCTGTTGCAGGTATGTTGCTGGTGACTGCCGACTCGTTAGGGCACGATTTTCACGTGTTTCAGATCCTCACTCATCCGTGGGCGTCGTCGCAGAGTGCAGTCCATCACCTATACACTCTGCACCGGGGAGAAACTGAAGCTAAGGTACGAGAAAATACACACTTCTTAGGTCTATTATAATGCAGATTCAGCTCAGTTTAGATGCTGAGGGACAAAGTCAGAGAGACCAGATTGAGATGGTTTAGGCATATGTGCAGAGGAGGGACAGTGGAAATATTGGTAGGAGGAAGTGTAGCATCTAGACAGAAGGCAAAGAGGAAGGCCAAAGAGTACAAATATGGATTTGATAAATGAACGGCATGAAGTAACTAAAGATGATTAAGAGGATAGAACAAGGAGGAGGCAGATGATTCACTGTGGTGACCCCCTGAAGGGAAGAGCTAAAAAGAAAAAATGCATCTACAAAGTCACAAAAGGTTTTCTTTAAAAATTATATTGTGATTTCAATGAGAGATTGTTTTTCTGAATTCTTTTAATCATTAACCCAATCACTACAAGTCTTCTCAGGCCACCCACAGTGTTTATGGTACTTGCATTCGAGATTCTCAGGAAATACGCGGTTTGAACATGGTTTTCATCCTCTTCGTATCCCTTTGTGTTTTCTAAATACTGTCAAGAGACATGAGTCTGAGCACCGTGCAACTCTACACAGAGCAGGACTCGGCCCTGCCGCTGAACTCTCTCCAGCTCTTTCATGATTTTCCTGCACAGTGTGTAAGAGACAACAAACAGCCTGCCTGCAATCCTCAGGGACTCCTAACTGATCTAAAGCGTAATGTAGGACCAGGCAACTTTCAGTGGTGTAGCAGTTCTGTGAAAGAACATAAAGTGTTGCGTTGTGAACTGAAAGGTAATTTAAACTAGGGACGGACAATTCATCCAAAAATTATTTTAGAACCACTAATGTTATTTTCCCAGGTCGCTGGTTTTTGTCCATTCACGCAAAGGCATGTCTACCATGTCGCGTCTTTGCCTGTTCCAGTCAGTGGGAATGAAGAGACATGGTGAAGAGCTCAAACATCGAGACAAATGAGCAAAAGGAGGAACTTGTACCAAAGAAAAGCAAAATAAACTTCAAAATATAATTTTAAAAAAATAATCGTAATAAAAGTAAAATCTTGAATTCATCATTGTTTTGAAGTTAGGTAATATCAATTAGCTTTCTTTAATAAGTGTACTTTACTTAGAAAGACAATTTTCTGTCTGGATTAGAAAGGAACCTCTGTTTAAATTCATCTGCACTCTCCTAAAACTACTTTATTAGTACCTATATGTGTAGAATTTGCACAGTCATGTTGCTTTCAAGTTCTTATACAATTCAGTGCATAGATTAAGGTTTAGGTTAGACACATACTTATATTACTTCTAATATGAAAAGCAACTAAGGTTGAGAAACTGACAAACAAGGAGAACTTGTCAGCAGTCTTCCAGTTCACTGCTACAGTCATCTGCTGCCCTCAGCCAAGAGAGCAGTTTCATATATTGGGGAAAGAAAAGCATCTTCTTTGTCAGTCATAGTGACACTAGCCAATCACAGTTACCTGTGAGCTGGGGTCATGCAGAAGAGGATGGACTTTCTCTGTGGGTGTTTGGTTGTCCTGTGATGCAGTTTGAAGAGAAGCAGATACTTGCCTTTTCATAGTATGCCTTAATGGAAGCACATGAGTCCCTGCTTTCCCTTTTTGGTAGCTATGGACAAGTTATGTACATGTTTTTGGACTGTGGAGGAAACCAGAGTAATCGGAAAAAAGCCACGCAAGGCAGAGGAGAACATGCAAATTGCACAAATAAGACCCCTGTCTGGGAATTGAACTCAGGATTTTTTTGCTGTCGTCCTTGCCATTCATGCTACGCCACCAGCATCAGTATTAGAGTATAAGAAATCAAGCAGCCGGATACACCATTAATCCAACTAAATATAAATTCTATTTGCTGTTAGAAATATAACATTTATTATGAAGAAAATCTTGCATATCACCTACTATTACTATATGTAAACCATCAAGTTTACATTTACTTATATATATATTATATTAATATGATATAAATAATTAAATATTATATTTTACTCTGTGCCCAGCTCCAAAGTTGTTGATCAACAAGGAAACATCGAGTCATCAAGTTTTAATTTACAGTGTTTTTTTCCTACAAATTCAATAATCAAAAATAAAATGGTTTTAAAAGTCCACTTAAATGTGCGGTTAATCAAAGTTCAGACTGAATGTTTTCTTTTTCCCATTAATCATTAATAACGTCTAGGAACTGGTAGCATGTCCCTGTAGTTTAATTTTATACTTTATTAAGTTTGGGCAATAACAGCTTTCTAAACTGGCAACTCGGCAGGTATTATTTGCCTGGACGAAAACTAATATTTATCTTTAAAAGCCTGTTCTGTACTAGTGAAGTGTCGTGTTTGCATGTGCACACATTGATGCTCTCTGCTCCAGTCTGCAACTGTCTGACAAACAGAATGATTCTCACATTCTTCAGCCGCAGCAACGTTTGCTGTGAGAGTCTGCCGTCATGGTTTATGTTACTAATAATGCGGCATTTTATTAAGATTATAATTGTAAAGTGGAACCAAAATGATATACATTTGTTCACTATGTTTTGCCTTTATTATTAGGGATGAAAATAGGCTGATGGAGAGAGGTGGGAGCGGAAAGGAACCAAAATCCAAACAAAAAATTAAGCAAATAATCATATGAATATTAATTCATTTCAATTTAAATTCAGTTTTATTTCTATGGCGCTTTTTACAATTGTCATTACCTAAAAGCAGCTTTACAGAGTGAATGATAATAAGTTTGTCCCTGATTAGCGCCGGGGTTCCAAATTTCTATTTGGAAATGTGTTAGCGGGAAAAAGACACCAAAATTGCAAGTGGACCCCAGTTGGTAGATGTTGCCACCGACATCTAGAATGAAGAGTAAATGTAAACAGAGTTTGATCCGGACTATTCCGCTGTAGCTTTGGCTGTACCTATCTTGTTGGAAGGCGAATCTCCTTTCCAGTCTAAAATCTTTTACAACCTCCAACAGGTTTTCTTCCAGGATTGCTCTGTATTTAGCTCCATACGTCTATCAATGCATGTAAATAAGTACAAGCATTGGTGAGAACCAGATTATAGTACATTTCTACACATTTTTCAGTGCCTTTTCTAATCTGAGATCCCTGTTCCTTGTCTGATTGGAGTGCAACCTAATGTCTTCTGTTCTTATATTTTTGGGGTTCTACATTCGGAGACCCTTTTTCTTTACCTCAGTTATAATGCGTGATTGAGTTTCTATGGTCCATCTGTCATTTTTCACTGCACTACCTTTCCCAGTATTTTGGTATAAATATTAGCTGGTGTGGTTGATCTAAATCTGTTAGTCATACATAGAGTATTACGTTTGTAAAACAAAATAAGCATTTCTAATCCCAGTCTGTAACAATTGCAAGGTTTGAAAAGGTTTGTATTTTTTTTTTTTGTAAACTTTTCTACTATATACTTTTCTACTTATAGTCCTTACTGTTAGCAGGCCATGCGTAGGCTTTGATCCTGCTTTATAAACAGCACAAGCTGCAGAGGACATGTGGCCTCTGAGACACATTATCTCTGACCAGAACAAATAAGAGGAGTGATAATGCCCTGTGGGCGGACGCAGACACTCGGCCTTATCACACTTGCTGGCTGACTGCATTTGTTCTGACTACCAGAAAGCTCTTAGAAGAGTGCATTAATGTAAATACTACCCCCCCCCCCCCCTTGATGTCCAGCATGACCCAGGACTCAAGACCTTACTGCTGAATTCTTTTGTTTCTCTCCTAATTATCTTTTTTTAAAGTGTACACAATGTTTGTGTTGGTAAAGTTCACATCCTTGAATTGGTATGACAGATAAAGAAGTAAACCAGAGATGTAGTGACAAAAAATGAACATGAAAAAATGTCCCCTTTACCCTTCGGATGGGTGTTACTGAGCAGGAAGCAGTCACCGGGCTGTCGCCACTAAACCGCTTATCAGCGACACAGTCAGACTGATGCGAGACTGATAGACTGACAATCTGATATGACTGCAGATAAATCTATCGCATTCCTGTAGGTGGCGGATAATCACAAAAGGTGCGGCCGAAAATCTTCATCACAGCAGGCGGGGCCTTGAGGGAAGACACTTCAGATGGACTGCTGATGAGCCTGAGCTGTGGCACAGTCAGACTTGCAGAGGCGCCGCAGTGAAGTGCTTATCTCCAGCACTCGGAGGCGAGCTTGGCCTTAATCAGGAGAGCTTGTGGCTCAGATGTGAACTGTATCCGGATAGAAACACAGGTTGACTCCTTGAGTTTGTGTGTGAGACTGAAATGTTTTTTACTGCAGAACTGTAAGACTGGAACGGCAGTCATGTTCTGGTGATGAGCAACACCTTGCTCGTATTCTCTCGTCACATGACCTTACATTTTTAGGTAGATGTTATCTGGGAGCTTAACAGTCTCTTTGTTGGCGGCCCTTACTTGTGTATATACGGAACACCTGGTTGTAGGACCAAACTTGTGTGATACTGTTAACTGCGTGATGACATCCGGACAGGAAGTTGTTTGAAATAAATCATTTGTTTGATATTATAAGTTACTGTAGTAACAATAACATTCCTGGCACTCCCTTGCTAGTTTTTGCATTACGGGTGCAGCGCCACTTTTTTATAGACAGACTTTAAGTAGCTATATTTATTTCCTGGTTCTCCTTGACACATAACTCCATAACTCCTGTTCATCGATAATGAAACTTTTATGGGGACGTTCTTTTGTGGGGATGTAGGATTATTAGTATGGCTGTTGTGACTCCTGCCATTTTCTCTTGTATTGCAAGGGTTTGCCACAGGGTTAATTAATGTATCCTCACGTTTGTTTTTCTTATACATAGTATCTGATTACACTTATTCGCACTCATGCTTGTTTGTTTTTTTGAGTACATGAGCAGTATCTGCATTCTTCAGTGCATTCTTCAGTGCATTAATTTAATTAGGCCGTACTGGATCTGATGTGGCATTAATGTCTGTTTTAGATATTATTTTCTATTTCTATTAAAGAAGGATATTCTGGGGCGGCATACGCGGTGGAGTAGTAGTTAGCACGGTTGCCTCACAACATAAAAGTCACATAGTGCATGTTCTCCACGTGCTTGTGTGGGTTTCCTCCGGGTACTTTGATTTTCTCTCACAGTCCAAAAACATGTGCATTAGGTTGAGTTGGTGATTCTAAATTGCCCGTAGGTGTGTGTGTGACTGTGTGTGACTGTGTGTGTGGTTGTTCGTCTATGTGTGGCCCTGTGATCGACTTTTCCAGGGTGTACCCCTGCCTCTCGCACTATGTGCACTGGAATAGGCTCCAGCAAACCCCCATGACCCTGAATATTAGGGAATAAGTGGTTAAGATGAATGAATGAATGAATAATACTTTCTTTAGACAGCACTATTTTCAATTGCTCTGTACATAAATAACACTACAGCTAGTGTAATTTGTTAATCCACCTAAGCCTAAACGGCATAGAAATGGCAGTAGAGCTCACTCACTCACACTCTCTCTCTCTCTCTCTCTCTCTCTCTCTTCCCCAGGTGCAGGACATCTGCTTTAGTCCTGACTGCCGCTGGGTAGTGGTCAGCACTCTGCGTGGCACCTCGCATGTCTTCCCCATAAACCCTTATGGCGGCCCGCCGTGTGCTCGCACACACCTGTCTCCACGTGTAGTGAACCGTGTTAGCCGCTTTCAGAAGAGCGCCGGTCTCGAAGAAATCGAACAGGAGCTGAACAGCAAGCAGGGTGGCCGTTGCAGCCCCATTCCCGGCCTCTCCAGCAGCCCATCCGGCTCTCCTTTACATGGTCAGCGCACACACACACACACACACACACACACAAGATGGTGGTGCTAGGAATGAAATCCATGATGTTCCAATTAACAATCCAACATTGTTAATTATTGAATTGATCCTTTCCATGTATTTCTGCATGCACAAAACTTTCAGTGATGCTCAAATAAACATTAGGATAAAGTCATTGATGTGCTGTCATTTTCCCTCAAATTGCAATAAAACCAATCTCCAAAACAAATTTAATTTCTATGTGAAGTTAAGTGATAATCTAGTGGTTAAAATGTTGGTGGTGGGAATTGAACCTAGATCATCCAATTATCAGGCAAAGTTACCACTATTGGGTTTCTGAGAAAGACCATTAACTTGTAATCGCTGTAAAGAAATAAATATACAGTAGACACTCTGTAGCCATGTAGCAACGAAGCCATAACAGCCCACATTTATGTTTCTTTCAATGTTCTAAAATAGTCCTAGTTCTTAAAGGGTTAATCGGTTCACCTTAAAAGACCTTGCACCAAAAACCCACTGCCCTCTGTGTCATAGCTCTGTGCGATACACTCTGTGTGCACTGGATTGGTCACATACACTCCATGGCTACAAACACACTTGATTGACAGTTTCACTAGCACACACACACGCACACACACACAGTGCTGACCCACAGGAGCTGGTGTGGCTGTCAACACTGTTTACCCGTCAGTGCTCTGTAGTCCACAGAGCAGCAGTGGGATTAATCAATAGCCTGTACACACTGAATGCACCCTGCTGATATGTGCTCAGCAGCCCAGTGGGTGTTTGTGGAGCCCCCTAGAGAGACTCTAATGGGTCTTACTTTACTCACTGTAACTCTAGGACATCTATCACACATACACACATTGAACATCCAGTAGTCAGAGGAAAAGTTGTGATTATTTGTGATGACGAAATGGCATTCCGCGTGCCCTGTGTAACCCTGGAAGATCCATTCTGTAAATCCGGTTCGCTTTTCAAAGCAGCACATTTGGTCCACCTGTCACAAATTAGTCTTTTGTCTTCTAGAGTTTTCTACTACTTATTTCGTGACCAGGCAAAAACTTTACACTGATGAAGAAGAATCTTCCAAGCACATTTGAAACCCTGGGACAGGATTTTACTTCAAAGCTGTCCCAGTTTTCCCAACTTCAATGCCTGGCCAGTGAATCCCCAGGCTAAACTATAATGGGTTAATGGAGTCTGGTTATTTTTTACTCATTCGTGTGTGTGTGTTTGAGAGTAAGTGAAAGAGCATTTTGCTTTTTCACTACTTTTCTGTTTCTGGTCCCCAGAGGCCCGGTGAGTTCTTCCTCTCCTAAAGGCCATCACTTTGAACTGGAATGTCTGGGCCACTCACTTCCTGCCAACACGCACTTCCTCCCAACACACACTTCCTCTTCAACGGCTCTTTGATTTTAGGTTATTCTTCACAGATACAGAAATGTACACTTACACAAAGTGTGCGATCAAATGAATAACTATTACATTTTACTTACTAATATCTAGTATATTTACTATAAATACATTAGGATGTGTTTGACTCTGGATCCAGTTTTTGTAAATGCACTAATTCCAAACTGTGTTGAGATTTTCACAGTATGACTAATTGCATTTTTTTTTTGTGTGGGTGTGAAGAAGGAAGCAGATTAAAAACGTGAAACATTACAGCACTCTAGCCATAACAACAGGAGTGTGATTGTCGGCTGTGACAACACATTGATTTGGGGAAGGAACTGCAGAAGTACACATCCTACCACTGACTGGGTGTAAAAATAGAACAACAGCAAAAAAAATAAACAACTTTCAATGTCCTTAGTTAATTATGACTCCCCCCCCCCCTCCAAACAGCCGTATTTCTTTTTCTCTGAGTTGCTTGTGTTAGTACGTGGCGTCATTGTTTTGGGTGACAAGCAGTCTTCTACTTTTACGGTTCCTTCCCACCAACGTTCCTATTTCCAACCATAAAGAGCATTAAAGCATTACCACTTACAGCAACAAAAGTACAGGAACCTCAGGCCGCACCAGTCACACAGGCACAGACTAAAATAAATGGACAGCTGAAGGCAGGAAGATGATCAGGGGATGCTGATGTTCTAGCTATTGCTGTCGATAGCTGTGTGATGTGATGAATCAGGATCCTCTGTTAGGGGCAACTACTAATGGGGTATCTACTGAAAATCCAGTACTGTAATCCTGTTGCTAGTACCCAACAAAAAGGTTCAAACGATGTCAAATATGGAAACCGTATGATAAGTGATATTAAAATTCTGGTAATTCAATTTAACTTTGTTGGCTTATCAAAATGTTAGTTTAGTGAGGGCAACAAGTCGACAAGACGATCAGTATCTTTTTTTAAAAAAAAAAAAAAAGGGGGGCGGAAGAATCCGTTTCTGAAAGTGATGATATGACTGATGAATTTACGAGTGCCACCTTTAGCTAAGCTCCAATTTACGAGTGCCACCTTTAGCTAAGCTCCTATTTACAAGTGCCACCTTTAGAAAAGCTCCAACTTGGGACTCCACCAAATATTTGTCATATTTGTAATTAAATTGCACTTTGACAGGGAATCTAAAGCCTTGGATAAAAATCTACTGAAATGGAAACTACAATAGTTTTTTAATGTGTATACACTTTGCCTGCATGCTTGTGTGCATGTGTTTGTTTTCATTGATTATCTGATGAATCGATCACTGTATCACGTTGTCAGAAGCAAACAGAGGTTGTCATTGAAGATTCTAGTGTGTTGTGTGTGCGTCTGGTGTGTGTTTCTGTTTGTGGTGTGTGTATGTGGCTTGTAGTCACAGCGAGGACATCTGACATGCTCCGGCAGGGTCAGAAAACATACTCTCTGTAATCAAAAGCTGGCTTTTTGCCCCTACACAGACACACACACACTCCTGAAATCCATCTCTGTGACTTTAACAGCCAGTTGTCTCCAAGATAAAGAGCTGCTCGTCCGCTCAGTAAACATCAGGCATCCAATCAAGCCAAGCATCAAAGTGCTGCTTGTTTTACCATACCACATGTATCATCATGTAGATTTATTGCTCTGGTTATAGTGTGTTGTGTCTGCCACAAGGTTGTAGTGTACAGAATTACACGCTGTTCCGTCACTGGCCTTTGTGTGGTGCTGTGCTCTTAGCTTTGATTTCCAGCAGAGCAGCTGTTGAAGCAGCAGGATTATCTCATAAGGTTGTCAATTGTGCATCTACATTTCTTCTTGATCTGAATCTAATCCAGCAGGAAGGCTGCCGCCATGCTGTGATTTAGTGGTTTCAGAACTGCCTCCTGTTGGGAAGGTATAGTATCCTTTATTCTTCTGATCAAAACTTCAAAATACTTTCATAGGAATAAATGCAAACAAGTCAAATTCAACATGTCTACCTGTCTGTCTATCTATCTGTCTATTAGTTTCTGTGTTTTCTTCTATTATCACATAAATATGATGGCACAAGCAACAGAAAGCAGGATTCCATAAATTATGTATCAGTTTCATTTTTATATAAAAAAAAACGTAGTTAACTTGCACCTAGTGTGTGCCTGTGTGTGTGTAAATAGGTGGCCTAGGAGGATTTATCATTCACAGAGGATTTATCTGTGATGATGTTTGTGGTCCTCTCACTGTGCACTGCTGTGTTTTGGACACTTGAATTGATCTAAAGCTCTACAACATGCCGTGACTGAGTTCCTCCTCTTCACTTACAGAGAACCTCATTCTCACTGGAATTAACTTTACTCTGTATCTCAGAGGAAACATATGCTATTCACTGCAAAACCTTTATTGTATTGAACTAAAAAAGACTTAAAAAAGACTAAACGTTGGTGAAATTGTTCTGCATGTATTTAATGCGTGTAATGAGAGCCTGTATGGTTTAAGAAACAGGAACTGTTTTTGCATTTGCATCATAGGTATGGCTTTTCCCCATGAACCGATAGGTTTTCAGTGTCATGGGAGTGTGTTAGATCAGATTTCAGATTTTAAATGTAAGTGTTATTTTATGATTAGGATTATTATTAGTTACTAAAACGTTAGGTTAAACTCTTCTCTTCTCTTCTGACATGTTATATATATGTATACGTTTGGGTTCAGAACAGGTGGTACATTAGGCAATTGTCGGGCTAAACCTTTTAATTATTGTATGTTACACATTTAGCAAATATGTTGTCCTTTAAATCAGTAAATGTTGAACATTGGGCTTGCTCCTGTATGTCAGATGTTTCCTTTAATTATATGACCACATGTTCTTAGCTTCCTAAATGAGTCCCAAATTAACTGAGAGACAGCAGTTGAACTGAGATTCTGTTTGAAGCCGAACAGCACGTGGCTTTATGATGGTCACATTAATTAAAGGTAACAGCAGCGTGGTGATGATGTCTAACACACAAAAAAGCTTTTTATTTAGAATCTGTTGTTTCGTTAGTGGCATTTTCCTGACTCACAGTTGGATTGACCATAAAAAGTGGAAAATGTTTTCTACGTTTCTAAATTAAACACCATTTTATTTTATTAAGAATTTAGATACTTATTGGAGCCAAATCTAAAATGTGCTACCAGATCGTATTAACAATGACTACCATTGTCTCCATTGAGCTACAGGGTTAAAAAATAACAAAACAAAGGCAAAATATATCGAACAAAATACACATCAAATTTAAATACAATTAAATATATATCCACATATGTACTAGTTAAAATAATTTAAATAAAGTGCTCTCTCTCTCTCTCTCTCTCTCTCTCTCTCTCTCTCTCTCTCTCTCTCTCTCTCTGTGTCTGTCTGTCTTGTCCATCATTCCACTCAGTGTGTATAGTTAAAAGCAGTTCAATCGAAGGGTCTTGTGTATTTATTTAAATAGGAAATTTGGTGTGGTATAAATTGTTGTACTTATTATTATTATTATTATTATTAGTCGACTTTGTGTTTGTGTATTTTAGATTGTAAGTGTTAGAACTGTGCTTGCTAAAGTTAACTGGATTTAGTTGCAAGTTTTAAATGACATCTTGTTTTGAGTAAAACATCTCTTCTTCCACCAATAGGCAGAATTGAACAGCTTTAATGCAGGCTGCTCTCTGCAGATCAAAAACCCACTGTGATTTAGCTTTTAGATGTCCAAACTGGCCTTTTGTCATCGGAGCCCTCATGACTTGGAGGGTTAGATCAGCTCCCCACTTCTACATAAGTAAATTGACATGATCAGATTACTGTTTCTTGATCAGAGCCACATGCTGAGGTCCATTGATTTGAGTCCCTGGATGTCTTCCTGTTCATCCGCTCATGCCCCATTTGCTCACTGCACTCATTGGAGGTGAAAGATGCAGCACCACACACCCACACACACAAACTCTCTCCCTCTCTCTCTCTGAAAAATGCAACTCTCCCAAATAATCTTGTCCACATATGGTTCTAGTCATAATGTCATCTGAGCCCCTGAAGAGTACAGATTCCCAGTGTCACCATGCTGCTTGCTGATGAGCTGTAAGTGCAGACATGCTGTATAACTTATTCACTTTGATTTTTCTACAGGCATCTGTATATATTTAGCAGGAGTTGCTTAGCAGGTTATTTATTTAGATGCCTATGTAATGTATTCTAAATCTTACATTGATCATCTTTAAATCTCTTCACAGTGAATTTCCTTCAATGGATTCAAGGGCTTGTTTGTAAACAGTGAGCTATTTTTTCAGTCTGACAATAGAAAGTCATATTTTTTCCTCTCTCTGATATTATTTCTATAAAACTAAAATGTGCATTCCGAGCTAAAGGAGAACACGAAAATACAAACCCATGCGTTTGCTTCAACCATATAAATGCAGCAGTGAGTATCCCGTCTCTCTTGTAAAAGCAGTTATGCTATACCAATATGTCCTAATATTCAGGACATTTTACAGTGTATTACACTCACCGTCAATAAAATGTGCTGTCCAATCTCGCTGTCCCTAACATCCATTCAGTGTATGGCAGCTTGCCATGTTTACAGATGCTGGCTTCACGTCATTGTGGGGGGAAAAAAGGCTGAGGCCACCTTGGCTCTTATTCACTATTACCCAGGAGTCAATGCTGATGTCTTTTCCACCAATGTCTGATTTCCTCAGAAAACAGTAAATCTCATGAAGTTTATTTTCTTTGCAGCATCTGTGTTTTATAATGGCCCTTTTAATTTGTTTTCACTTTGTCCAGTGGGATTGCTTTTATCCGGCACTTTTCTGCTCTCTAGCCCCCCCCGCACCACCGCCACCATTCCCTCCCTCCCTCCCTCCCTCCCCCCTCTCCTGGAAGAGAGTATTTTAATAATGATAGTTCTGGGAATTGGCACAGCTAAACTTGACAGCGCTTTTCCCTTTAGCAGAACAGCCATTGTTCCTCTTCCTGTCGTCTTCTCCATGCCTTTTATTTTGGTCGCCTACGGTGTGCTCTTATTTAAAACTTGGCCCTGAATCTCTGATTAGCGAGGGAAAGAATACCAGATTAGGGTAGTGGTGTATATATTGAGGTATTCCAATAGTAAGAGCAAGATCTTGTGCAAGGTGCTGTTTTTTTACTGTGTAACCGTAAGTCCCAGTGAAATGCTGTGTGTCGTATGATCGGGAGTTATAAATCGTTAGTCAAATCGTAAAAGTTTTCTTTTTTGTTTTTACATTTTATTGGACGTGGGCGGAGAGTGGATGGTAAGGGTTCTTTTCAGGAGTGAAAGCCTGCACAACACTTTGCCTAATGCAAATAGAACAGCTTGGGAGAGAAAAACAAGATATCAGTGACAGGGTAGGCAAGTCTGTGCCATTAGAAGAAAATGCAAATAAGTGAGAGAGGGGCAGGATCCTGAGGGGTCAGGTGACAGCCCTGACCCAAGCTATCTCCAGGAGTGAGGCATGCAACGGCTGTGAATTTGCATTGATGGATCTTCTTTCCATCGGCCTGTCGCGTATGAGTGCACAAGCTCTGACGCGTGGGTCATTAATCAAATAACAGCTCTGTAGCCAGCATGGCTCAGAGTCAGCCGGCACCTTCCACACCTAGACGTGCCACTTCTAAGACCTTGTTTAAGGCAGGCCACGCAGAACTTTAAATGTACTTTGCATCCTGCAACTCAGTCCTGGGTGCATCTGGGAGATGTACGTAGGCATAGAGTGCTGTAAATTCCCGTGAATGTAGCTGCCCCTGCTTTGTGTTTTGGGCAGACGTTAAAATGATGGAGAGGAAAGGTAATACAAGGGTACGTCGTCTTGGAAAGATGCTAAATTCATTAAGATTTTTTTCTTTCCCATCTCCTCGTCTTTGTCTGTCAGAAGCACCATTATGGCTTTTCAGGCTGCTTCCTGTTCGAATTCCTTTTCTTGTCTGCTGCTCTAGTGCACAAAAGCTAGCTGCGTTTGGGGTGTAGTGGTTTTGAAATTTGAAGTGCCCTCAAAAGCCAGGCGCTGCGTAGGGCGGGGGTTTGTGTAATGTCTCCAGCAACAGCCTTGCTTTATTGAGGGCCATGAGCCCTAAGTAGCCGCTCTTGGGTAAGCACAAAGCCAGCGTTTCTGGGCATTAGTGAAACACAGAGTGTCCGGGTAATGATCTAAAACCCCTCTAAAATACTAGTGCGCGGCTGTTCTCGGCGCTTTTACTCCCAGATAATCAGGTTTTCTGTTTTACATTTAAGCTCATGGAGAGCTTTTGCTGTGTGTAGAACCTGAGATTCTGCATGATTACTCAGACATAGCAGCTTCATGAAACATAATAGAGTAAGAAAAACACTTCTTTCTTGATTAAGCTATATGTTTATCCTATAGAATGTATGTTAGTGTGGCTTTTGGTACAGACACTCTTGTGTGCAAACACACACACACACACACACACACACACACACACACACACACACACACATACACATACAGAGAAAGAACAGAACACTCATCACTGCTGTTTATTGTGTGGCCTTTTATTTTTAGAGTAGTTAAAATAAAAAATTGAATGAATAATAATAAAAATAAAACTTTAAATCATATTGATAAGTTGTGTCAGTATGTTTTGTTACGTATCAGTAAACGCTTCATTTCACTGTTTTATATAATCTATATAAAATGTGTGTATATTATAATTAAAATACAATGCTAAGAAATGGATCATTTACAATGAGTTTTCCGGTAGTTTGGCCTGATATGTTAATTGTTTCTCATCATATGAGGTTTCTTTACCAGCCTGCAGCTTCTACTGTTTGAATTGGCTACGGATGTTTTATATAAACATGGACTGTATACAGTGCAGGCTGAGGCCTGTACAGAACAGGTGTGCTTTTTATCAAGCTAAATTATCAGGCACATTTTGGCAGACTATAATGACGTGTGTGTGTGTGTGTGTGTGTGTGTGTGTGTGTGTGTGTACACAATAACTGATGCCACATATCGCATTTATAATGTTTTCCTATGATTTTCACATTACAACATTCTTTACTGGAACTAATATACTGGTGGCGTTCAAAGCAAAGCTCTATGGAGAAATTATTGTGTTGTGGTTGGGGTAGAAACAGAGCCCTGGAACACTGGCCCAATTGAACCCCTGAGACCCTGACTGGGAACTATTGGATTACTGACTGAACCCCTGGGACACTGACTGGGAACTATTGGATTACTGACTGAACCCCTGGGACACTGACTAGGAACTATTGGATTACTGACTGAACCCCTGGGACACTGACTAGGAACTATTGGATTACTGACTGAACCCCTGGGACA
>JAOTRA010000037.1:7181070-7191228 GCA_026260255.1 Pseudolaguvia tuberculata | reverse complement strand
TAACATTTCCTTCGAAACTCCAGTAGCTCCTTAAGTTATTGCAATGCACTTTAAGACGTTAAGAGTAGGATGTGAAGGACGGGAGTAGTTTTCTCAGTCTAAGGCATTGTGTTGTGCTGTCTGGTGTTCATGTGATCATGAATAGTGTGTCGGTGTCGTCTAAGTAGCACTGTGTTTCAGGACCATCATAAAGCTTCACTTGTGCAATGCTTGACTTCAGGCCAGTTTCCCACAATTACTTATCCATTGCTTGCTTCATTTATCTGGCTTGGACTGAAAGACAATGATTGTTCAGTCACCCGTATTATCTTTGTGTTCCACTTCATCTTCATTTGTAATCTCCCCCCCAAAAAAAACAACAACCCTAAACAACAGCACCAAAATGTTAAACTCCACAGGGGTGGGAAGAGGGTTGGCTGAACCAGTCATGCATGTTGACCTTTTTTTTTATTTTATTTTAGGAGATTTGTTGATAAAACAATGCTCATGATCCATTAAAAGGTAATGATATATATAATACATTATATAATCTGCATATAATAACACACTAGTTCATTCATTTATCTTCCAACTGTGCACATAAGGCGAAAGGCAGGGCCAGTCCATCGCAGGGCCACACAGACAAACATCCACACCCACACTGACTCCTACAGGCAACTTTAACTTGAAAAGAAAACTGACATGGACTAGTTTATTCATCCATTCATCTTCTTACCTGCTTATTCAAATGTCACTGGGGTTTTGCTGGAGTCTATCCCAGTGCACATAAGGCGTGGGCCCTGGACAGGTCGCCAGTCCAATGCAGGGTACACAAAGACAATCAATCACTCACATACACATTCACTCCTATTACGGCAATTTAGAATCACTTGTTAACCTAGTACATGGTTTCGGACTGTGGGAGGAAACCGGAGTATCCGGAGGAAACCCACACAAGCGCGGAGAGCAGATGCAGACTTCTGGGACCTTGTTGTTGTTGTTGTTAGGCGACCGTGCTAACCACTACGCCACCGTAATGGTGGGAACTTTGAGACATTACATTTAGAATGGAAAGCCTTTGATTAAACACTAAACTTTTTTTTTTTTTTTAAAGGAATGAGAGCAACGATTTTACTTTAAAAACAATAACTGATTAAAAAAAATTAAGCCTCTATTTTATACATATTTATCATAAATATTCAGCTACATCGGCAGCCTAGCTGTTAATTACACTTTTTCATTAATTCTTCACTGTTTTATTTGATCAGCACACCTGCAAAAACAGCACAGCCAACATTCTGGCTGTATTTGACTAATACAGATTATTTGCACATCTGCACAGACTGTTTCATGTTTTTTGGAAAGGCTTGTATTCAGTTTGTAGATTGTAGCTATAAATTTATGGACCACTTTAATTTTACTGGCTCACTTACAAGAAATCTCAAGACATTTACAGAATCCAGTTTGTGATCATTACAGCTAAAAAAAAAACCTTTCGGGCTGCCGTAATTCTTGATCTAAATATGTTCTTCCTTCCCCTCTGCCTGGAAATAAAATCTCTGTCTTCTGATCGAGTCCTCATCTCCTTTTCAGTGTCTCTTCTCTATCCTTTTTCACTCTTTAATGACTTTCTTCAGAAACAAAATTCCAGCTCTAATTTATTTAGATTTCTTTTTAGGTTTTCTCCTAATTAAATACAAGAACTTCTAAACTGGGCCGCAGGATCACATCCGTTTGGAACTCTTTCCTGTGACTTTTGATGATGCGTGTTTTTAAAGATTATTCCCTCACCTCTGACGCTGATCCATTCATGCTTTCCACACGGAGGAGTGCGGTTAGAGCCCCAAACCGTTATTACACAACCGCATGAGCTCATCGTTCAGTTAAATCTCACTGCACTCCCGGCCTGCGGTGCTCGCATTAGTGGCTGTTTCGTTGAGGAAAGAAAAGTCGCACAGGAATGAGAGTGGCTTTCTCAGTGGTGTTCTGATGAGGTGGAACGGTGGAAATGGAGGAGAAAAGCAATCGTTTTTGTCTTATCGTTTGAAGCTGTTTACAGCGTGGGGGAAAAAAACTGGAGTGGCCACCATTAGCACATTGTGTTTCACGACCATGTGCTCTGCCTGTCTTTAAGGGGAAAAAGCCTGCTATAAAACAATAACTATGATGTTGAAGGACGCTGCCACATGCTGCTAAACTTCTTAAAGCACACTCTTAACATCAGACCCTCCTGATATACGCCGGCCATATAGACACCGCGGTCATTTCTCCGAGTTACGGGTCGTGCCTCTTTGTAGCTCCTGTCAGGATCTAGAGCTCTGCCATATTTGTTTACTACAGGCCCTGAAAATAAATGGCGGCTGCTTCTGGTCCTCAATGGCGCCTTGCCCGCTCCCAGACTCTAATGCACGGCGACTTTGATCGTGGACATTACAGATTGAATTATGCCCTTGAGGAAAAGCTATTAGCTCAAGTCAAGAGGCCTCGTTTTTTAAATTAAAAGTGGAAATGACATGCGAGGAGTCTTTTCAGTGAATTAGCTAGACGGGGGTGGGTGTGTGGGGGGGGGGGAAACCTATGTGTTTGCAAGCAGCAAAAACAGAAAGGAAATACAAAGAGAAGAAAAAGAAGGAAAGAAAGAATATTGGATTGTAATCCTAAACATCCATCTTTCTTTCTTCATCGGCACACTAAATATGTTTATTTTTTATTTCATTGCTATTGAGTTACACTTTTCAGGATGTTTTCAGTGCCAATATTTATTCTGAATTAGCCACACATGCACACTGAAGTCTACTGAAGGGCTGCAGCCCACGTAGTCTGTCATGAGAGCTAAAACCCCAACACTTTCAGGCCACTTACACTGAGAGCAAACGGAAGAATGAATTTAAAAAGCAGACATATCAACGCCAGCGGTTGTTTGACTTTAAAGAACCAGGACATTATGAACCGAGCTGTGATCTTGCCTTGCTGGCAGCTGCCACTGACCAAAGCCTCTTCAAAGAGTTTTCCTTAAAACCTCACTGGCAAGATGCTTCTCAGTTGCCCGGGCTTAGGAGCGTAGCCAGACCTGCTGTGTAGCTCCGACCAGCCTTGTGCAATGTTTTTTCTGATCATAATAATAGGCTATTTCATTCTAAAGTTGCCATTTATACATTATAACTTATCCTAAAGAATAATGTTATTCCCAGGTTTATTATCAAAAGCTTTTGGCAAAGAGAAATGAGCTGATTGTGTTTCCTCTCCGCCACTCCGAGAGCCTGTGATTTATGGAAATTAACGAGAAGCCGTCCTGGAGTCGGATTAGGTTTCCCATGCTGGTGGAAAGAATACTTGGTACAGGGGATAAAAAAGGCAAACTTAACCCTGAATTATGGTGGTCCTGTGATGTATTTAGTGATTGTGGTGCTAATTTGCACCAAACTGCACCCCAGACTTTCTCCACATTAGTCTCTGTTCTAGTTTGATCATTTAGGGGCTGAATGTGCAAATCTCCACCGCCAAACTTCACAATGTAGTGAAAAGCTTTCCCAGTAGTGTGGCGGTTAGACTAGGAGTAAGAGAGGGATTCAATTTGGGGGAGGATGTTGAATAAACGCATATGGATGCAATCCTCAAGCAGCCCATTTTGTTCATATAATGGGAAAGTGGTAGCACAGTGGTTAAGGTGTTGGACTGCTAATTAGATGATCAGCGTTTGATTCCTAGCACCAGCAAGGCTCTTAACCCCTAATTGCCATAAATGAGATAAATGTTGCTATGGATGAGGGCAACTGTTATAAGCTATATGTATAATATCTAAATGCAATGATACCAGTAGTTATGAGGCCGAGATTTAGTGAAGAAACCTAGTGAATAGTAATCTTGGTAGTGTGGTGGTGCTGGGAATTAAACTATGATCTGGCCTTACCAGTCCAACATCTTAACTACTGTGCTACCATTTTTCCATTATATGAACAAAAGTAATGGGCTGCGCATGGGATGAGGATGGCGCATCCATACACATTTATTCAACATCCTCCTCCAATCAATTTATCCACCAATTAGCAGTCCATACTTATTTTGTGCTGGTAGCCCCGCCCACTGATCAACATCGGTTTCCGCTTAGCACCATTAAAAAAATTGTAGTTAGGTTCCTGTTTGGGCTCAGACCAGGTTATCGGTTCTGCTAGAAAAACACAAAAGGTGACGTAAAAGCCAGCACATCAGTCAGAACCTGCAGAAACCTGGAGTGATAGAGCTGATAAACTGTAAACCAGCAACAGTGGCAAAGAAGCAATGTATTTATAAAAAGTTTCAAAGCTTAACTAAAAATGTTATTAGCATAAAACGTATTAATAATATTGAAATGTTATTGTTTAATATTAATTCTAAAAGTGCAAGTCGTTTATGAGGAATGTCCACTACACGTTACACACGTTTTGTGGTGTGTAATAACTTTTTATTATCCGCTTTTAAAGCCCTTTGCGCTTAAATGAATAATGTTTTTACATATTAGTGAGTCATATCCTTATTTTCATCCAAAGAACCAGGAGTAGAGGAAGAACGTCAATAAATACCTTTTTTTTATATTTTTTCTAAGCGTATTTTATTCTTTATTTTATTCGACACTAATAAATACCCAGCAGTAGAAAGCAGTTTCTTTTTTTCCCCATTATAAAGCTCATCCCGTGCGTGGTGCTATAGCTAAACAAAGACTTCATCATCGCTCCTCATCCTCGGAGTAATTTATGACTTGCTGACAGCTTTAGAGGAAGTGAAATAGTGAGAGTTGAGAACAGCAACAGGTCACTCAGCACCTAGCGCTATGTCATGCAGGGCAGAAGGGAAGAGTTCAACTGTTGGACAATCTGTTCACATCAGCCCTAAAAATGCAGCTGTCTTTAAATGCTCTCCTAATATCCATAGTGCTGTTTATTAACTTCTCTTTCTGTCACCGTTACACTGACCAATGAACACGCTGCATACATTAACACCCCCCCCCCCTTTATCCACAACATTTAACACCTTATCCAGAATGACACCCATTTATCCTTTTTTTATTTAATTGAACGGTTCAGGGTTAAGGGCCTTGTTTATGGGCACAGCAGTCACTGCATAATGGTACTGAGAATGAAACCCACAATCCTCTGACCTACATTGCACCACCACTGAGCTACCAGTGAGAACTTAAAGAAATAATAGATTTCCTTTCTGTTTTAGTTCTTTCTTCTCTCTTCTTCTTCTTCTTCTTCTTCTTCTTCTTCTCTTCTTCTCAACTATGGTTCCTATCTCTATATGTTTAAATATTGAGTGCCGCTCAGAAAGTCTATCTTGAATGAGACATACACAGACAGCTGCTCAGACTTCACTGCTTGCTAGTTTCTGTGAGAAGCTTTTAGAAACGTCTTCTTCCTAATGCTTTTTGTCTTAACTGTTTATTATAGGGGATATATTTATGTTGATTTACACTTTATACAAGCAGATGTTTAATAGTTGAATGAATGCTCGAACAAAACATTGGGCAGTTTGGAATGTTGTTAATGTTTTGCATGCCGGTGTTTCTTCAAACTTTGGTACAGCCGTGTGTGTGTGTGTGAGAGATACTGTACACACGTTTCGGTGCATGTATACGAATGTTCTCTACCTCATTGAAACAGACTCCTGCTGCTAGTTCAGATTGTTCCAAAGCAATTCCAGGACTATAAACTACTAGAATTGTATAGTGTTCTTTCAGGTTGCAACTGGAATTCTTTTACCCGGTAAACACAGTAAAAGTACACATAAAGATACTCAAAGTACGTTACTCCAAATTCACACAAGTAAATTTAACAAAGGAAAGTTTTTGCATTATTGTTCTAGGAACATTGAGTCTTTTAGGTGTTACAGATCTTCTCTGGCTTGTCAAAACTAACCAATGAAAAACTACTTGTTTGTCATGTGGTTTTATTGTAATTCTAGTTCAGTTGTCTGTAAAGCAAAACTGGGTTCAAGGAAAGACCCTATGGAAATCCATCACAATGTTATGATTGTTGTTGTTGTCGTTTCATTCTGCGATGTGAAACTTTCCATCATTCATGGTTCTGTGTGCTGGGAATGTTGGTTTAATTTATGCATCCCAAGTTGATGTCATTTCTTTTCACTGATGTGGCTTTGAGTTTCCACTTTGCTTTTGACTCTGAGCCTCCAATTCCCTAAAGCAGATTGCAGAAGCCGTTCTCCAAATCCCTTTCAAAGAAATCTCTTTCTCTGTCTGTCACTTTCATTCTACTTTCCTGTCTTTCACTTATCCTTGGCTTCTCTGACTCTTGCAACTTATTGCCGTGTTTGTTTCCTACAGTAAAGCCAAGCCACCACCCCAGATCTCTCCTAGCAAGTCTGTTGGCGGCGAGTTCTGTGTAGCTGCTGTGTTTGCATCTTCACGCTCTTGGTTCATCACCAACCCTAACATGAAGAGAGAGAAAGGTCAGAGCTGGACCCACTATGCATGTGATTTTAACTCTGCAGCTCAATTAATGTCGCCTGTTTGTTTTTATTTTAAATTTTGTGAAAACTTTTTTAATTTGTGAATTATCCAAATAAAATCAAGCACTTCATGTGCACTCTATAGATCAGTCTCGCCAAGCTGTCGTTGAATCGCTCTACATCGCAAGCTGCTATGGGACTCTGGTCGAACATGTGCTGGAGCCCCGGCCAATCAGCACAGCACAGAAGATAGGTGATGACACACCTCTGGAGTTAAACACCTGCCCCAGGGCATGTTGGACTCTGGCCAGGTACTACCATCATTCCATTGCATTATCTGCCCTCATCATAGTTTAACAATTCAAGTTCAGTACATGCCACATACAGCATTCTTTTTAGGAACGGAATTGAGTATTTATTTAAAGGCCTCTATAATAATTTTCCGCAGCCCACACGCTGTGTTTGAACACACAAACACCCACCATTCTTCCATGGCTAACTTTCTCTAATGAAAGTGGACAGAAAGACTTAGAGTTGCTTTGATAACTGTGGGCTTTGATCAGCTCCTGAGTGTAAACTGATAGCATTTAAAATCATGTATGTTTGGGTCAATCCATATGAGGCAAAAGAACTGGAAAGACTGCCAGACGTATGGGAATTAAGTCTATTATTGCTCAGCAGGAGAAAGCTTCATACATCTGGTTCTTTGATATGTGCTTCCTAAATTGATTTCTGTGTTTGTTTTGAGTAGAACACCGCAGTGGAATGAACTGCAACCTCCTTTCAGCAGCAGCCACTCCTTGGTGCAGGCCTCAGACTTGGTGCAGTACTATCAGTACCTCCTAGCAGGATGTAAGTCCTAGACACGTGTGTGTGTGTGTGTGTGTGTGTGTGTATATTATTGAGCATTAACTCATAAGTTCAGTGTAACAAAGTGTGTTTCTCTCTATCACATGTTTATCTATTCATTTGCATATCTACTGTATCAATATGTTGATCTATCGATCTATAACAGATCTCTATTTTTGTCACACTGGCTTTATTGTATTGCCTTTTTGTCTATATCCCATATTTAGGTTGAGGGCCTTGCCTATGGGTCAATCGCATTAACCACTGATATTCTCCTTCTCTCTCTCACACACATGTATTTTATCACTTTATTTATTGCTGTGTAACTGTCAAGGGTTTTCTCTATCTGTAATCATTTAATAACCCATCTGTCTGTCTTTGTGTTTGTACATCTATATATATATATATATATATATATATATATGCTGTACACAGTGCCTTTAAACTAGGCTTCAGAAATATACTGTATTTGTGTGAGCGCACATGTTTCTGATTGCGCCTTAAATCAGACCTTTGTCACTTAGCCGTAATGTTTCTCCACTAGACTTGCCATGCCACTGAATTAAGTCAGCATTCAAATAAATGCAATTTCTGTGTCTTTTATGCACTTGTAACTCAATAAGTTCAACGAGAGCGAAAAAGCAGCTAAAAGGCAAGTGGAGGCAGCTGCCGGGCAGTAACGCCAGCTCATGCCCATGTATCTAAAACATCTTGAATAAATGGCCGTTTTATATTAGCGAGTGAACGGTAAACAGAAATCAGCAATTAGCCCTTGGAGTCTCATTTGTTCTCTCTAGCTTAATCCCTTTTGCCTCCTGTTTGGAATATTTCCCTCAGATAGCTGGAGATATGTCCCGGTGATAAAAGAGCTTGGACATGGCAGTAGTACTATGTTATTGTGCTGTACTCTGAGCAAGTGACCTACTGAGTACTATGTTGACTTTTCCACCCAAATAGAGTTAGCTTTTTCTGCTACTGTACGACATGGTATCAATGAGTTTAATCTGCTCATTGGAATGTCTGCATTTTTGGTGCACATTTATGAGGTTCTTTGCTCCTGTCAAGACACCTGCTCCATTGAAAAGTGACCAGTGACATAACAAAGCATCCTTTCTTATAGCGGGTGCTCAGAGTGTTCACTGATGCAGGAAGAAACCGAGCCGGCTGCCAACTACAGTTAAACACAGACAACAATCCTAGAGAACCGCTTGCCTTTGCTACGAATATAAATGTTATCAGGTCTCGTTTTTCCTGTAATCTCAGATGAAGCCCACTACTGAGGAGAGAGAACGAAAGATGACAGAAAATAGGAAGTGATAGTACAAGGTTCCCAAGCTCTGTGGGCTGAGAAAGGACAGGGTTTCCTGCGTGTCCTCAGCCCACGCGGATCTGTAACAGCGCCACGTGATTGACAGGCCCTCTGTTGCCTGTATATTGGATGACCCAGCTGATTAAAAATGCAGCATGTGGACGGTAGGGTCAGAGGAGCTGGAGCCTGCTGGGCTGGTGATAAAAGCAGCCGTGGCGCCACTTCATGGTCACTATCTCCACCTGTCCATCTGCCCAAGCTTCGGCTACACTCTGAGGAGGAGCATTACCCAGCCTCCACCGATTATACCCAGCTGATGGAGAGATAATGAGGACGAACTGGCCTGCGAAGGCTCCTCTGCTCTAACTGACAGAGCTTAGGGAATCCTCAGTTAGCGACATTAGCCCTCTTTATTATCGGTTGCTGGCATCTGTGTGTCTGAGAGCTCCCTAATGAATGAGACAGAATCTTCAGGAAAGGTGTTTGGGCTTTCGAAAAGGGCTGTGTGCCACCTTGTATTCCACAAACGTGCTTTGCCCTTTTTCAAGGTGATTTCAGTGTATCTGTCAACAGTGTGTATTTGGACCTGGGAAAAGCATGCACTGAATAATTTACCTCCCAATAACTGTGACTGACTTTGCTGCATTGCTGCAGCCGGAGACTCTGCTGCTCCGTGATGCTGTAATTGTGGCCAAGGAGTATTCCAGGCCTGAAGCCTGCATGCGCGTGCAGCGACCTGGTCAATAGCTCTAATTGCTCTCTATGGGACAGGAAGTTTAGACTGGCTGCAGGGTAAAAAAGGCAGCCTTGGCGCCATCGCTAGGTCAGCACACAGACGCAACTGTCTAACATATGAAGGCCATACAATGGCTGATAAGAGCATTCATTAGTAGTATGACCAAGCCTTCTAATTATCTAGAAAGCGGTGTTCTAACACTCATAATTCAGGACATACGTCGTTACTTTACCAGTAATGTTTATACGTTGTATTATTTTACTGTAATATGCATCTTTTTTTAAGAAAAGGTAGAATTTCCCTTGACTTTTCTTGAAACTATACAGGAAGATAAACAGGATCTGATCCACAAATCCTTCTGCATAACAATGGGCTTTGTTTAATCTATTTCATTCCTTTTTAGCTCACCTGAGCTCTATAATGACCCCGTTACAGTAATATAGTATAGTAATATTTTTCTAGGAATTCTACTGTATTCCCATATATCATGTCCAGTTTATTCATCCTCATCATTTAGATGTTCTGGTTAACAAGCTTGCGTTAACCACGTTGGATGAACAAACTTAATTGTATTGGTTTTTTCCCTTCTTTCCCCACATCACTGTTACTGTCTCTAATATCCCCACATCACTGTTACTGTCCCTATTATCCCCACATCACTGTCACTGTCCCTAATATCCCCCCATCACTGTTACTGTCTCTAATATCCCCACATCACTGTTACTGTCTCTAATATCCCCACATCACTGTTACTGTCTCTAATATCCCCACATCACTGTTACTGTCCCTAATATCCCCACATCACTGTTACTGTCCCTAATATCCCCACATCACTGTTACT
>JAOTRA010000037.1:7122013-7134513 GCA_026260255.1 Pseudolaguvia tuberculata | reverse complement strand
GGAGGTCAGGTGTTTTGTGCTCAGGGTCTTCAGTTCCACTGAAGAAATAATGAAATACTACAAGCTACAACAAACATTCTAGACCAACTGTGGGGCTTCAGATTTGTAACAGTTTGGAGAGGAACCACATATGGATCTGATGGCCAGATGTCCAGAAACTTTTGACAATGTGTAGTGTATATGCCACAGATACTATTTAGTCCGTACGTTGAAAATGCTTTGCAAATTCGTCTGCTGTATAAGCTGTATATATTTCACTGTATAAGCTTGTTTTTGGTCTAAACTCAGCAGTTTAGTTTTGCTCCAATACTCAGTTTTGCTTGGTGTCCTGCAGTGTTGTATATATTAACAGCAGCTAAAGAGTAACATGACTGTTACTTTCCTCTTTAATCACCCGCCTCCTAGGCCACAATGCAACGTTCTATCCGTTTTTACAGCCAACGTTATGCAGATTTGTGGATGTCCTGTAACTGCAGGAAGAAGTGTGTAATTGTTCTACCCTCTGCAATCTGGATTTGCGATTCCCTGGGCTCTAAGATTTAGCAAGAAGCTAAATGAATTCTCGGTGCCCTCTAAACAAGGTGGAGCGGAGAGCAAGGATGTTACCGGTCTCTCGTCTAGTTTTACATTCTGGCAGAATGCACCGTGACTCATGGGCTTGCAGCTCATTAAAATAGGAGTCTGGGGCTTGTCTTTGTAATCAGCGAGCTCACCCGCGCCTTTTGCTGCTGGATCTGTGGAGAGCAGAGCAGCGCCAGTCCTCACCAAGCAACTGGCCATGTTTTCAATAAAGCCTCTCCGCCTGGATTTCTGCCTCTGCTGTATCAAAGGCTCAAGTGCCACAGGCCATGAGCTTAAGAAGTAGGACTGTGGGGAAGGAGGGATAAAGACAAGAGAAAGAGAGGGAGAGGGAGCGGGAGAGAGAAAGAGACAGAGCATCAGCAACAAATCAGCATAAGTCATCTTTTTTCTTCTTCTTTATTTCAATCCATTCCTTGACTGCAGCAAAAAGGCAATTTTTCCATCAAACATGAAAGTAGGTCTGGTGCCTGACTGCTTGCGTTACCTTTTCCAGGCAGCGGGTCGGGCTTCATAGCTGCTATGAATATGCGAGTTGGTGTGCTAGGATTTTTTTTTTGAAGGGAGTAATGCTATCTGAGTATTGCTTGTGGAATAAATGAGTAGCTGGGCCAAAACACCGGATGCAAGAAGGTTACGTCTGTTCGGTGCATTTAACACATCACCCATCCAATTTGCAACCCCCACCTCCTGACTATTTCCCTCTTCAACAGGATTAGCTCACACCCACAGACAGCGTTCACGGCGCCACTGACCTCTTTAACTATGACAGTTATGATGCTTTGTCTGTCTGCCAACTCATCGGAAATGCAGGGCTGCTTAATCATTCATTCGTTTCGTTCTTGACCCTAGTGTAAGAGTTAGTTTCATTCTTAATGAATGCCAGTAAAAAAAAAAAAACTGCTGTGGTTTGTACAGGTTCCAGTTATTCCCTTGTTGTTTTATTTTCCTGGTTGTAGAAACACAATGACATTTAGGACTGTGTGAGATCACCACACGTTGAATTACATTTTAAATGTACTTGGTGTGTGCGTTCGTGTGTGCGTGCGTGCGTGTAATATATAAAATATCTCATGTACTCATTTCTCAGCTGTGTTGGTAGCATTGCTTGGAGTTATAATTATATTAAAACATATTAGATTAAGACTAAGAAAAATAGAAACCTTTTAGCTGATAAATGTGTGTGTGTAAAAAGACCCATGTGCTCCCTCGTTATTTAAATTAAGGTCCGCCTCTTAAATCTCCCAGCAAATGAGGGGAAAACAGAGACCCAAACAGCTGTTGCTGTCGCAGTCGGACATCTGCGAGACGGTCTCGGGTTCTGGCACACAGTCTCCTGACTCAGTGTTGTACTGACCCCGTTTTGTACCCCAGGCTTAACCATGTTTCTCTGCTTGTTCTTTTTTTCCTGCATGTGTATTGGCTTTGTTGTTGGTCATAGCACAGAGGGAATTTTATCCCTTCAACACCTCCTTAAACTCGAGGCGGGGACAGTCTGATAACGTTGTAAGACATGGGTTTCTATTGAGACAGCCAGTGGGAGGTCTGACCAGGCGGCTGTCATTCATAGACCTACTGCACTATAGAAAAGCAAATCTAAAATAACTATTATTAATAATGGGGTTCGATTCCCACCTCCACTAAGCAACCACTGTGGGCCCTTGAGCAAGGCCCTTAACCCACAATTGCTCAGTTGCTGAATTCAAAAGCAGAGGATCTAATCACTCATTCTCCTTATCCTCAATAACCATTATCATTGAGGCTGTCTGATTTAGTGACTGCCGTTAAACAGTCGTGGTCTCTGCTGGGCAGATTATAAGCCCATGCCGTGTGTCTGTATTCTGGTTGCCATTTTCTGTCACGGCTGTCAGCACCAGCTTAAAAAAAAACCTTACTCCAGCGAGTGTTTTCCTGCTTCTCGCTCGAACTACAGGAGGCGACGGCCACATCGATCGGTGTATAGCTTTAGCCGGACACTTCACACATTCTGGATGTAAGCAGTACTTAGAGTTTCCTGGCTTCAGCTCAGCTCGTCTCCTTCTTTTCCTGTCCTGTGCCACTGCAGCTGAACCCTGCATTTGGGATATTTATAGCCCAGGGCTAAGGCTTTTCTCTCCTCTCATCAGCTCCCACAGCTTAGTGGTCAGTCCACAGAGCGGATTGTCTATAAGTGTCACTCGCCCTTTTTTTTTATTTTCTCTTTTTCTCGTCTGCTCTGTCAGTGCTGTGGTAATGGCTCTCACCTCAGGCGCCACAGTAAGACCCACACAATGCCAGTCTATGTGTGGAGAAGAAGAAAAGAAGAGTGATGTGGTCATTGCAAAGCTTATATATATATATATATACATATAGACATATATATACCGATAGATAGAAGGGTGAGATTCTACAATGTTCTATTAGTAAATAAAAAGCAGTCCTTACTAGAAGGAACATTTTAAAAGTAAGATGAATAACTCTATTGTCTGGTGCAAATCAGTGTGTATGCTTTGTGCAAAAGGCCCAGCATGCCTTGCTGTTACAGATACTTGATGAATGTTACTGTGACAGAAAGCATTTCGAAGTCCACTATTTTTGCAATAAAATAAAAACCGCACGCCTCAACATAGCTCTTATACCGCATCAATTTGCCAACAGTTTTAGTTACTTATAAATAAATGGCATGTTGTACTTAGTTCTTCCAATCCTACACACACACTTTGTCTTATTGACCAATAAACTGGATCTGCTTGAATAAGGATCTGCTTATGTCATCCAAAAAGCAAACATTTCAACTTTTTTAACACTGAACTTTATAGATAAATAAAAAACCATCACAGGAGACTATGAATGAAATCCAAACACTGCAGCATACTGTCCCTGTCCAACCCTGTCTGTGTGTTCCACCTCTGCCCTGACTGAAACATGTGCATGCTTGAAAACAGCTGGTCGCCTCGTCATTAACAAAAACACACCTGTTTGTTTTTTTTTTCTATTTTTGTTATTGTTCTCTACAGGTATTTCCTAAAGGAGGTCCGTCCTGCTGTTTTTCTTATTTATTTTTTTCAAGCATGCATGTGTCTTACATCACCGTCTCTTCCATCCTTTTTTATTTATACCTCATTTATTGTGTATAAGAAAGGAGAGGAGATGTGAGGAAAGGAGTGACGCAGGAGTGATGCTAGAGCGCAGTGGAAGACGTCTGCACTTCTGATTCACAAGGTTAGAAATGCAGTGGCAGACTGCGCAGAACTAATATATTACTCATTAATGATCAGAAGTCCTCAGACTCTGTTCTGCAAAACGGAAAATAATTGCTGGATACTCTTGTACCATACAGGCAGGAATGACTGTTTACTGGACTGGTACAGACTTAAGCACAAGAAATGTTTTCTTTATAATATTTTAGCCCTAACCTATAGCCCTAGCTAATAGTTAGCTGTAATACTGTGTGTTGTTTGTGGTTTTCTGTAATGTCTGTCTAAAGTATTTTAATAAAGAATTTAAAGAACGCACCTTTACCTGCGTTATACAGTCTTTAGTAGCTGTTTCTAGCTTGATTAAAAAATATAAGACAAACACCGACACTCGTCTCCTCTACACAAGTTTGGTTCAGGTTCATCCTCTCACCTTTTTTTTTTTATTATTATTTTGTTTAATCTGACTTATGCGGTTGAGGGCCTTTCTCTGGACCCAATAGTGATGTTGGAAATTAAGTTGATGATCTTCTGTGATTAGTAGATTATAGCTTTTTTTTCCCCTTCCGTACAATTATACCGGTTCAGTCTGGCAGTGATTAGCTGGGTTAATAACACCACTATGAACTCGAACTAAGACATCAGTGGTTAAAAGCAGAAGCAATGCAGCAAGTGATTGACGACTTGCCGACAGCATTGAGCTTCTCCCAGAATCCTGGACCCTGTAACACATCAGCTATATCCAACATGTCTCTTATTCTGTAAACACATCCAATTGGTAGCCTGTGACCAGAAGCTGCCATTTGTTTAGATAAACCCTACTATATCAATTTTTATTCGTCTTGGCTTCACATAATGGCACACGCCAATTATCTGCCGCCTCACGCTCACTAACGCACTTTGTAATCAGCTTCAACAATTATACCATCAAAAATATGCGCCTATTGCTCGCTCCGTGTGTATTTTGGCCCGAGCAGGCGAGCCAAAAACAATACCAGTCAAAATAAAGGAAGGCTTATGCAGACTCATGATCATTTGCACCGCCTTTGAAGTGTCCAGTACTGAAATTACAGTGCTGCCATAATGAAGTATTACCATGCAATTACCCAGCAGTTTAGTGCACAGAGCTCCAGTGCAGCGAAAGTGCAAAGGGGTGTCGGGAGCAGAGGGCAGACTCTGAAACCTGAGCGGTAGCGTGCTGTTTTTCTGTGAGTGATGAGTGCAGTGTGTGTGTGTGTTTTTGTTTATGGTAATGATGGGTGGCCATCACCTGAGGTATAAAGTAGCTGTCATGCAGCAGCAAACAGCAGGATATCCCCTGTTCTATGCAGAAACAAAGAACGCCTATAGTTACCACACCTTTTTTGACTAATGGTGAATTGGGCAATTCTGTCCTCTCAAATCAAAAAATTACACTGTGACATCACATCCTGTGACATCCTGTTTTTGTTCTAATTTGTGTTCACATATCACCACCATGGGATATTTGGTGTGCAACTAGGTTTCTATTTCAGGTCTTTTTGTCTTATAGTCTCAAAATAAAACAATCTAATATTATAATTATAAAGAATAATCTTGGTCATGTGTGTCCTTGAACAAATTTAACTGATCAATTAGGTTTGGGAGAGAATTATTTTGTCTTCTGTACATTCTGTCTAACTGTCCCAGAGCAAGAACATTACAATTAAAGCTGTGGGTGTAATGTATCATTTTGTCAACATAATTTTATCTTTATTTTTAAGATAAAAGGAGATTCACTGTAATGATCCTCTTTACATTGTTAAAGGCGTATGTGAATTGAAAATCTCAACTGGATTTTTCGTTTAATATGACGTGGGTTTTATTTACATGCCTGTAAGTTATTCCAATATAAAAGATATTAGTGATTAAATATTAGGAATATTAGTGATCTGTGATGGACTGGCCACCCGTCCAGGGTGTACCCCCGCCTCTCGCCCTATGTGTGCTGGGATAGGCACAGCAGACCCCTGTGACCCCGGATTCGGGAATAAGCGGGCAAGAAGATGAATGAACGAATGAATGAACGAATGAATGAATGAATGAATATTAGTGATGAAAAAAGCCAGAGCTAATATCCTCTGAAGCATGCTGGTGTAAACGATATAAACATTTTCAGAGTTAAGAATACAGCAAGAAGATGGTGTAAAAAGTGGTGTTTTTTTCAGGAAGTCATGGAAACACTAGTTGCTCACCATGGGTAGTTGACTCTGTTGGCATAGTTCCACCCCTCCAATTGCGGTGATTTTAATTAAAAGCATACACAGATATATGGCGAGCCTCATAGTCACATGATCTGCAGTAGATACGCTGGTCGTTCCTGACCCTCAGGGTTGCTCTACACTGTTTTGCTTCTTGCCGACACCCAGTTTGTGCTTTGCACACGTCACGTTCCTTTGTAGTGAAGTGAATAAACGCTGTTCTGGCTCTTTATGTTTAAACTACCCGGTTAACTAGGATAATCTCTGATTGCAATATTAAGGTTGGATTTACTGACACTTTTCACCCACTTCAACACTAATGTATCACATCATGCAGAATCAGTCACACCCACTAGCACTTCTTTCGATCGGTGCTCTTGCTAGCAGTGCGAGGGTCAGGCCCTGAGCGGCCGGTTGAAATGAGATATATGCCCTTTTCAGGGACGGGAGCGGGGTCAGCAGCTGGTGGAGGATATGGCAATCATTTATGAAAATATGCTTTCTCAAGCCCACAAAAACAAAAGCCCAAAACCCAACAGCTGGGAAGGGTTGGGAGTAGCCCCAAGGCTGGCAAGTTCCCTTCCAGATGGAGAGGTTAGTCCAGGGCTAGCCAGGCTGCTCCACTTAAACTTCCGATTCCCATTAGGTGCAGAGAAGATTGCAGGGGAAGGCAAGAGGAAGAAAAGCAATGAGCATGACTGCTCTGTTTTTTCACCCTGCTTAATCAAATAAAGGAGGAAGCTTCCGAGACGGAAGAATTGTGTTTATTGATTTTTGCACTCACTCTGTGTTGTATGTTTTTACAAGTCGTCGCCGACATTGTGAAATATCGCAATTTATTTATATTTTTTAAACCTTGTCTGTGTTTTAAAATGATTGGGCGTGTCCTAAATTTTCATTAGTGTTATAATTTATATAATTTGAGCCACTGGGAACTGCCTCTCCTGCAACTGTAATTGCCGAACCGGGTCAACATATAGTAATAGTAGGCGTTGGATTAAATAGCTGTCCGGAACAGGTCCTAAATAAAAATTGATAAGCATTTCCACTCCAGTGTTGATGTGACACTCGGCTCAGTGTACATGTTCCAAGGTCCCGCTGTGGGTATTGTGTTACCCCAGGCTCAAATTGGCTCTGTAAAAACGTGCTGTTGTGTGTGTCAGGGTGTGGCATAACCAGAGAGACCGTTCCTGGATTTGCTCTTAATAAGAGAAACCAACACATTAAAGCCCTAGGAACAGATTCATCGTGCACTATATAATGAAGGCAAGTGAACTGGTGCCAAAAGCAAGTGACCTCTTACCATGGGGTGGACACGGGTTCTATACAACCTGACAACTGTTCGAGACGACATGTGATATTCATTGAAAAGCACTACTAAAGTTTACTGTAGGCAGACAGAGTGCTGATTTATTAAGCTCCATGTTCCCGGTGAGGATGTGATCTCCATTAAGCACTATTACATACCCTTACTTATAACAGAGGAAGGCCACAGCCAGAAATATTACTCTCATACACTCTGCCCCGCTCACTTCATTATATAAGAAAATATTAAGCAGTTCATAAAATCGACTTCCTGGATCCCACTTGCTCTTATTCTTTGTGGAGAGTTGGAAGGGTGTCAGCCTGGGAAACCCTTCAAATGAAATGGTTCACATCACATCCTTTCTATTTAAAAGTTCTGAAAATGATTTGTAGCATTTTCCCTGCATTCGAAACACAAACCTCATCATTGTCACTTTCACACAACACAATAAACATAACAGCAGTTTGCTGGCTAAATATCCGGTTTGAATGCCATTGTTTAGACATCGGCTGAAACATCACAACAGTCAAGTAATGGCTCTGTGGTTAAAGTGTCAGATTGGTGTTCAGATGCTCGTAAGTTCAGCTCCCAGCACCACCAAACTCTAACTGCTTAGTTGTATTTTTGAAAATTGGCATACGTATAAGCGGTTCTGGGGGAAAAGTGTTTTTCAAATGCCTGGGATGTAAATCTAAGGCAAGTTCACAATCGGTGAGGACACAACAATACCAGAGAAATGCACAGCTATGCTAAATCTACAAAAGATAGTGTTGAGTTAAACCCAGTACAGCTAAATAAACTCAACAAATATTAAAGGTGTGTATTATGGGTTGTTTTAGTTTGTTAGTTGGTCATCAAGCACAAACGGATGGAAAATATCAAGTGTTTAAGCTACTTTTAACTGAATATTTATAGTATTATTATTGAATCATTTGTTCCATTTCATTAACCAAACCATTAGTTCATGTTTTCTCTTTCAATATTTCTAACCAATCGTTAAGAATGTTCTTGTGCCTTTTTTTACATTGGGATTGAATCGCAACACGCAGCAAGAATCAGAATTGTCTTCTATAGTTATGATTGTGGTCAGTAAAGTTGTGTTTTCCTTCTTGTGGATTAATAAGAGATATATAGCGCTCGGGGAATTGGATCTATTTCTCCTATTACTATTCTAATATTAGCATCCCGGTTCAGTTCCGATTCCTGAGTACAAATAAAAGAAATACGATTAGTGAGATGACATCATACACACTGTGTGTGATGATTAAGACACAATGAAACACACTTTATAGCGAGATTTACCCAATCTCTGTCCTCACCCAATCTGCCCCCACCAACACATGCACACTCCATGCGTGTGTGTGAGAGTGTGTTGTGGTGTGTTTGTCTTGTGATGCATGCTGCTCTCGGTATGGTTAACTACCTGATCCTTTAGCCCCTCCAGGCCCTTAGCACACTAGCACAGCTCAGGGTTAGGACCTCGGGGCCTGTCGGGGTCACAGTGGTGGACAACGAGGGCAGACATTACACGCCCATTACTGCAGGAAATTGAAAACACAGAGCCCGTCTCAGACACAAGTCGCCTGCGCCCTGACGCCAATTGTAGAGCCTAATTGTCCTGTAATTAAGACAAACCTGGAGGAAGATGGAGCAAGTGCCCAAGGCAAGAGGAAGGCCAGAGAGAACTGGAGAGAGGAAACCAATCATCACATTTCACACGCAATGAAACAATCTCACAGTGTTAAACTGTGGAAATGGGTGTGTGCGTGTGTGTGTGTGTGTGTGTGTGTGTGTGTGTGTGTGTGTGTGTGGGAGGGGGGGATGGGGGTGTGTGGATGGGTGGGAGGGTTAAGATTTAGTCATGTTCCTGTTTTTGTTAAGATTCTTGGATTGGGTTTCGGCAGAAGAAATTTGGCATTGCAATTTAGTAATTATTTTTATTTTTATTTCATTCTCACTTTAAATAATTACTTTAGTCCTTAAATTGTGGATTCCTCTAGCATCAGATTCAACTGTCGCATTCCTTCCTTTATTCATTTATCCCGCTAACCTGCTTATTCCCTAATTCTGGGGTCATGGGTATTTGCTGGAGCCTATCCCAGCCCACATAAGATAAGTGGCAGGGGTACATTCTGGAATGGTCGCCAGTCAATCGCAGGGTTGCGCATAGAGAACATCCACACACACACACACACACACACACACACACACACTCGTTCCTTTGGTTAATTTTAGAATCACTAATCAACCTAATATACATGTGGGAGGAAACCAGAGTACCCAAAGAAAACCCATGTAAGCGCGGAAAGAACTCTGCACAAGACCGCATGCTAATTGAAAGATCTGGGTTTGATTTCCCATCACTACCAAATTACCACCACTGGGCCCCAGAATAAGACCCTTAAACCCCAATTTCTCATTTGAATGAATAATTGTAGGTCACTCTGGAAAAAGCTGTCTGCCAAAATACCCTAACTGTTTAGTCAAAATACCCTAACTGTTTAGTCAAAATACCCTAACTGTTTAGTCAAAATACCCTAACTGTTTAGTGGTTGATAATCACATTCAAAAATAAATACTGGAAGAGTTTTTTTAATATACTAAAATATGACACTCCTTTATATTTTCTTAGAAATAATTAATGAATGAGCTGCGCAGTGGCGTGGTGGTTAGCAAGGTCGTCTCGCAACAAGAAGGTCCCGGGTTCGATTCCCGGACCGGAGATCTTTCTGTGCAGAGTTTGTATGTTCTCCCTGTGCTTGCGTGAGTTTCTTCGGGTTCTCCGGTTTCCTCCCACAGTCCAAAAACATGTACATTAGGTTGATTGGTGAATCTAAATTGTTCCTAGGAGGAAATGTGTGAGTAGCTGTCCAGGGTGTACCCCTTGCCTCTTGCACTAGGTGCGCTGGGATAGGCTCCAGCAGACCCCTGTGACCCCGAATTAGGGAATAAGCGGTTAAGAAGATGAATGAATGAATAATAAATGGATCAATAATTTCATCAGCTGAGGTTCAATTGACAGTAAAATGTTGACTAGAGAAGGTGAGCCTGATGCCATGTTATAAATCATTCTTTTTGTAGCTGAATAGAGGGACTTGTTTATTCTAAAATGAAAAATAAATTTCCACCAAGTCCTTAAGTACCTTCAATCCGTACCGACATTATCTGGTTAAACTTTGACCTTTGAATCCGGCCTCTGTTCTGTAAGGCTATAGAAAACAAGCGGAAATGAGCAGTTTATTATTCTTATTCTATTATAGTTTATTATTATTATTGTTAGCAGTTTTTCCCTGAGCTTTTCTCTTCTGTCGCTGCTCATATCCTAACAAAAAGTTTTAGTGATAAAAGTCAGACTTTTGGGATTTTCTTATTAACAGTGATGAAACCTGTGTCACCATGGTTGCAGTTCTGAGCTGTTTGTATTTGTACCGTTGTCTCTGTAGCTCTGGGCCACCCTGTAAAAAGACACCTATGAGCAGCTGGACACTTGGCAGCAGAACAGGCCAGCATGTAGAGAACACTGACCCCAGTGAATCCCTGTCTTCTCACACACAAACACACAGAGCTATTTCCCCTCAGACACCCCTGTTTGACCGTGACTCCTGCAGTGACAGCGTGATGTTTACCGGCTCTCCGGAAGCCTCCTCAGGAAGAGAACCTCTCCCCACATCCAAATGAGTTTTTTTAAATCAACACTTGCATCAGTTTATTTGTGCCTCACAACAAGCCAACAGAATTTATTGTGTCCTCATCTTAAAAGAACGTCTCAATTTCTGAGATTAAGTGCTCAAAAGGCCTGGAAGAATGTAAACCGAATGTGGTGGAAATTATACAAGAGAGAGAGATAGCAGTGATGTTTTGGTCCAAATGTTTTCACTGAAGTGCAGTTGGGAGTCTCTTGAGACCGGCCAGAAAAACATTCAAACTTATCTTGCTTCCTCTGGGCTCTTATTCCAGACCTTCGACTGGAGCGCTTAATCTTAACGCACTTGTTAATTACTGCTTATGAAATGGGTCCGGGTTGATCCCAGTACCATATCCTGCTCTCACACTGAGAGGTGAATAACTCAGAGTCTCAAGTGTGGGAGCTTTTAAAAGGTTGGGCTGTTCCATTTATTCACAAGGACCAAAATCAGAACTTTATTCCATGTCTTTGCCTTTAATTATTTATAGAGTAAATCGATAATGCCTAGCATGTGGTCTGTCCTCTCCCCATGTTCCTGGCATAGATTATCATTCGGAGACTGCTTTCACTGCTGCCCACACTTCCTAATGAAGGCCTACGTCGAATCACCCAAAGCCGCTCAAGGCTCACAAATTACGGTTTGTGTCTCCAGCGAGTAAATGCCAATCTCCTCCTGACTTTAGTACAGCTATAATTTGGTTTAGACTTTGGAATATTAATGAATGTTTGGAATGTGATGATACAGCATATTCCATTGTAACCTTCTCTATGAGGCTCCCAGCTCAATAAATCTGAGTCACTGAATTGATTTTATGCACATTTGTCCATTATATGTGATGCAATCTGTGAAAATCCATCGCATGTCACGCTGTGGCGTAGTGGTTAGCACGCCTCACAACAAGAAGGTCCAGAGCAAGGGGTATTTTAGTTCATGGGTTTTCACTGGTAGTCCAAAAACATGTACAATTAATTTGTGATTCTAAAAATTACCTATAGGAGCGTGTGTGTGGTTGTTCGTCCATGTGTGGTCAAGCAATGGACTGGCATCAAGTCCAGGGTGTACCCATAATTTTTGCCCTTTTCTGTGCTGGTATAGGTTCCAGCAGACCCCAGTGAACCCGAATTAGGAAATAAACAGATTAGAAGATAATTAATTATTTAATTGGGTTTTCATTACATTATTATTCTGTGACATGCTTGTGTATCATTTCAGATAATAGCTTGGCAGGATACACTTGTTTACTGCTAACAAATTAGCCATCAATTCTGGTAAGCTGATATTTCAGTGATATTGAGGTGTAAAAATATATGCCAACATGCTTGATTTAAGTTTAATAAAGCTTAATAATATAATATAGTCGTATAATATAACTACAACACGGGCGGCGCGGTGGCGTAGTGGATAGCACGGTCGCCTCTTTCTGTGCGGAGTTTGCATGTTCTCCCCGGGCTTGCGTGGGTTTCCTCCGGGTACTCCGGTTGCCTCCCACAGTCCAAAAACATGCAGATTAGGTGGATTGGTGATTGTAAATTGT
>JAOTRA010000037.1:7105691-7121278 GCA_026260255.1 Pseudolaguvia tuberculata | reverse complement strand
ATTGGTGATTGTAAATTGTCCATAGGAGTAAATGTGTGTGTGAATAGTTGTTTGTCTATGTGTTGCCCTGAGATGGATTGGCGACCTGTCTAGAGTGTACCCCCCCCTCGCCTATCGCCCTATGAGAGCTGGGATAGGCGCCAACAGAACCCTGTGACACCAAATTAGGGAATAAGCGGGTAAGTAGAAGAATGAACTACACCACCATGTCTAAAGACTCTTTTATTGGAATGGTAAATGTTAAAATCAGTTGTTTGATGGGAAACTTCATATCTGGAATTCATGTCTTTATCTGGAGATTCAGATTTTAATTTTATTTTATCTTACAGCGCCTCCACATTAAATGCTACTTATCATCTGTGATAGCATTTCCATTATTATTACTTTTTCTAAGGTTAAATGATTGAATGAGTCAGAAACATAAGTCTAGTATGTGGTCAGTGTTTCTTTCCTTGATATGGAATTTGTAGGATAACAGGACTCCACTGTGTTTTGCCATATCCTCTTTATATTTTGGCTAGTGTTACATTTCTAACGATTACTTCCTGTTCCATGTCAGCTAGCGTTGATCAGTGTTTAATGTCATAGAGAAAGAGTAGAGCTGTGCGGGGTTGGTTTTGAATTCGCTTCCTGGCCCAGAATTATTATTTAGTATTTTTATTGATACCCAGATCAGTATAAAGGACTGGTTCAGTTTACACCACACAATATATTAATACATCATGATAATCAAAATCTTATCTTATCGTTTTATATGTGGCAACCCATTTATCTACACCTGCAAGTTCTTGGACAAGATTGTCTTGGTCGGAATAAGAAAGCTGTGATTTCTCAACCCATCTGTTTTCTAAGTGAGAGCGTGTTGTAGGATGACAACCCCAAACCCCCCCGCCTACCCAAACAACCACTTAACCCAAAACGCCAGCCAGTCTACTAAACTGTCCTCCCAGTTTCAATGGTGGGACACGCGTGTTTACTTCATCTCCTCGTGTTAAATGTCACGCACATAGAGACAGGCACACACACACACACACACACACACACACACACACACACACAAAGGGCTCAGTGAGGACACAAGTAGCTTTTTCTTATCTCTAGGAATGTGAAAAATGTGTAATACTGGCTGATCTGAATTTGATTAAAGTGAGGAAGTTTACAAAGGGGGTGAAGTTTGATGAGAAAACTCTGAATAATGGACTGGTCACTAAATTAGTTGTTCTAGCCTCAGGCACAAGGAGAAAAGATGTGTCTGGCATGTGAGATCCTTATCAAATAAATTGCATAGCCCCTACACTTGGGGTTAGCGATGGTTTGGGATATTTCAAACATTGCTATAAGTTATTCAAACATTGCTAGGGAAGAGTTTTATTTTTTAGGCAAATTTGTTGTAATTAACTTAAAAACAAAACTATTTGTTCCTGAACACTGAACTTCTTCTAAAAAGCTCATTCAGATATTACTGCTGTAGCACATGATTATAATCTAATATAAGCAGATATGTCAGTGATGGGTAGCTGCTCATGCATATGTAAAAAACAAACAAAAAAAACCGCATGGAAATAAAACGTTAGCCCAAATGTAAACAATATGACTGGATATCATCCAAAATCTGATTGCTGAAAAATGTAGAAGCTTATTCGCATAAGTTATGAGAAGCAGAAAGATACATAAAACAAAATAGCAGTTCAGACACATGCCTATTCATCTTGAGCCTCATTCAGAATTCTATCTTGTGTTTTCTAGGTCTGTTGTGCATTACAGTACGTTAGCACGTTGTAAAAGATGTGTCGTAACTCTAACAGAGCTCTCAGCCGTAGGCTCCACTGCGTGTAAATATTTGGAAGGCTGAGATTCAGAGCGAGAGTGCTGTGACACTGAGGAGGCTCTTAAACCCTGTCTCGCCTTATGTCCAGTCCAGGAAGAGAAACAGCAGTCACTCGCCTTTGCTTTCACACTGACTCCATATAACTAACTTATTCAAGTCAAGCCTTGACTTGAGGTTCAGTCAGGCTCAGAACTTCTCCGCAGGAATATTTTGTATCAAGTGTTTGCTATGAAAGTTTTTGTGAAAAATATTGCAATGCTAAAGAATTGAAATATGTCACTGGGGATTTCAGCATTTTGGCAGACACATTTATCCAAGAGCAACTCACATTTATCTCCTTTTACGATTGAGCCATTAGGGGTTAAGGGTTTTGCTCAGAGGCCCAGCAGTAGCAACTTGATGGTACTGGGAATTGAACACTGAGCTTCCAAGTCTATCTGTATTCCAACATCTTAACCACTGTTCTAGCCCTTCACCTTCATCTGGGGGTCTGTAACCTTAGAGCACATTTGGTTTAAAACAATTAGTCAACCTTAACAAGTTTTCGCTGATCTCAAGCGCGGTGGCGTAGTGCTTAGCACAGTCACCTCACAGCAAAAAGGTCCCAGGTACGATTCCCAGGCACTTAGTTTTCTCCAGGTCCTCCGGTTTCCTTTCACAGTCCCACAGTGATGATTCTAAATTGCCCGTAGAAAGTTGTCTGTCTGTGTATGGCCTGCGGCGGACTGGCAATTTGTCCTTTTTGTACACCCGTGATCTTGAATATCAAACCACCAAAATACTTATCCAAAAGAAATACTGTAAACATGTCATTATCTGTGTCCTGCCTTTTCTTTTCTGCTCAGTATGTGAACGTGTTTATTGCGGTCTTGCCAGATTGAGTCATAAATGGTTTGTTTCAACTGATTTTGTGCTCCTACCCAAGCAAATTTACCCACACAAATTTAAAACTGCCCAAATGGGTGAAACTGCCTGATTCTGTATCCTGTATGAGTGTACCGGGTATGCAGTGGTATGCACATACATGGTAACACAGGCTATCTTAATGTTCTGTTCACATTGTGATGGACACAAATGTCTTGGTCTTACGTCTTTCATGGAATATCTAACTATACAGGCTGTATATATAAATATATTTAAGCCACTTTACTTAATGGTCGTTATTAGGGGGTGAAGAGATTTGAAACCACATTTTCCACTTATACATTTAACATCAACTAAATGCACATGACAGGAAAATGCTACTTAATTGATCCATCTTTTATAATCTTTAATTAGCCATGGTTGCAACCCATAGAGCCAAATAACAAACATGGAGTTCTGCCTGGTCTTTTTACAGGTTGTACAGCATGTCATTGACACTGACCCTGCACTGGAACGGCAGCATCTATTATTGAATATGTTCATTCATTTATTCATTCATTCATTTTCTTACCCGCTTATTCCCGAATCCGGGGGTCTGCTGCGCCTATCCCAGCACACATAGGGCAAGAGGCGGGGGTACACCCTGGACGGGTCTCCAGTCCATCTCAGGGCAACACATAGACAAACAACCTTCACACACACATTCACTCCAATGGACAATTTACAATCACAAATCCACCTAATCTGCATGTTTTTGGACTGGGAGGAAACTGGAGTACCCAGAGGAAACACACGCAAGCGCGGGGAGAACATGCAAACTCCGCACAGAAAGATCCGGCCCGGGATTTGAACCCGGGACCTTCTTGTTGTGAGGCGACTGTGCTATCCACTACGCCACCACGCCGCCTATTGAATATGTTCCATTCGAAAATCAAAGGGTGTGTCAATTGTGTGTTATAGTCTCGTTTAGTCTTCTTACCCACTTATTCCCTAATTCAGGGTTACAGGGGTCTGTTGGAGCCTTTCCCAACACACATAGGGCAAAAAGCAAGGGTACACCCTGGACAGGTCGCCAGTCCATCACAGAGCCACACATAAATGAACAACCACATACACAGTCACGCCTATGGGCAATTTAGTATCACCAATCAACCTAATGTACAAGTTTTTGGACTGTAGGACGAAACTGGAGAACCCGAAGGAAACCCACGCAAGCGTGTAAAGAAAATGCAAACTCCCAGGATGTTCTTGTGAGTCAACCGTGCTAGCGCGCTGCCTACTGAGTCATTATTTTAATAAAAGACAATTGCTGCAATTATCAGGACGATTAGCTTGGTTGATGACCATTTCACACCAGTTCAATGATTTTCTCAAAGCACAAATACAGCACCTCATGCAGCTGATTTGAGCTGAACTGGAAACACACCCTGTCTGCACTCTTTCCTTGAAGAAGAAAACGGCCCACTCACATAATTTTATTCAAACTTTTGCAGAAGAGCTTACATGAATCTCTAATGCCAGGGTTAGCATACAGCCTGTTTTTCAATGTGTTTGTCTGGTTAGCTCCACATCCTTTCAGATCCTGAAGGGTCAGAGACGCGGGGGTGCATTTGAGGAACGTTCTTTGTGCAATGTGACAAAAAGACGAGTCGCAAAACTGGGCCAGCTTTGTTCCGGTGCACTGCTGCAAAATATGATTTTAGATAAGAACCTAAGGGCATTGCTGTAAATGGACCGGTTTTATTTTCTGCCAGCGTTTTAATCAGCACAGGAGCCTGCGGTACAAAGCCACAGTGTTCAGCCAAAGGCCTGAGCAATAAATTTTGAGATTTGTCGTCTACCAAACATCAATTAACCACATATTTGCTATTCCTTGCTTTCAGTCATATAACCTTTAACCTGATGTTTAGATAAATTGTCTTCCTTGGTGCGGATTACCTCAGTGGCATGCTGTTCATCCAGTTTGGTCAGTTGTTACAATTGTATCATCTAAATGTTTGATATGGCTCAAATAGATATCTAATAATAAGTCTGCACCATGTCAGATAAACATTACATCTGTTACATCATTACATTATATATCAATCTTTACTGGACAAGGGTTCAAGACAGCACAATTTTAGGTAAAGGCCGTCCATTTTTGGATGGTCGGAAAAACTTCTCTCCATTGTCCCAGTAAAACTAGTTCTGCAAGGTGGTGTGCAGTACAGACTGTTAGCTTCATCCTCTGGCTGTGTTTGGTGGCCCTTTAATATAGTAGTAAACATTAACCAAAGGTATATGGTTTTTAGAATTGTGTGTGGGATTTTTGCTGAATGTGAACACAAACATCTTACTTTTTATCAAACTTAACTATTGTGGATCCATTTGTAATTAATTTAAGTAATTTTAATGCATTGCATTGTACTGAGGCAGTGTGGTGGCAGTTTGCATGTTCTCCCAGCACTTGTGTGGGTTTTCTCCTTCTAAATTGTACATAGAAGTGAATGTGTGAGTGAGTGGTTGTTTGTCTATGTGTTGTCCTGTGATGGACCATCCAGGGTGTACTCTCGACTTATGTGTGCTGGGATAGGCACCAGCAGACCCCTTTGATCCAGAATTAGGGAATAAACGGGTATGAAAATGAATGAATGTAGTGTAGTGGACTTTGAACTGCTTCTTAACTGCTCGTTAATTTGAATATCTTTGGTTCAATTCTCAGCATCCCCAAGTCACCACTGGTCCCCTGATCAAAGCCCTTAATCTTCAACTCCCACTGTGGATAGAATTCAGTTAAAAGACAAAGTGTAAATTGTAGTGTAAATCATATTTAAGTGAATTTAGTTTGCTGAGGGTGTAAGGCTGTACAGTCTATATACTTTTAGCATTGAGAACTGATCAGGACAGGAGAAGTCATTAAGATTGCACCAGGGTGCACTCAGAGTGTCACTTCCTTAATGGTTTTACGGCGTCCCTGTAGCAGTAGAAACGGGATATAAACTATATATATATATATATATATATTCAATATGCAGCAAGTAAAGCAGCCTGTCTGTCCCCAGGCACCCCTTAGCTCTTACTGCATCTTTCAGTTTTTCTCTTTTCCTCTCACACTTTTCTGTGCTTTTACTCTGAAGTGTTTTCCTGCTGTCTGCTCTTTCTGTCCTCACTCTCGCTGCTCTTGCTTTTAATATCTGGAGCTGTAAAGTGCTGAGCATCGTGTCGTCAAGGGAAAAGGGTGTTTATAGGGTGTGCCAGCGAAAGCTCGCTTGCTGCTAAATGACAGGGTGAAGGAGCTGGAGTTTACTTTATGTCAGTCTCGTGTCAGTAATGAGTAGGAAGGCTCTGGCTTGACCACGCCAGGCCCTTGCCACAGTGAACCCTTGCCTCTATATTTACTTTATTGCAGCATTAGTGCCAGGCTGCGTATTAAAGATCTCACAAGAACAGTACCGTTTGCGGTTGCAGCGGAGGATTTGTTCAAATTAGACCTTCAGAGATCATATAACCTAAGTGGAAACAAATGTGGCCGCCTTTCCCAGCCGCTCTTCACAGGGTGGGCAGTGCTACAGACCAGGCACAGTGTGAGAGCCTCATCTACCCGTGTGAGTAGGAGGGCCAAGCTATGCCAAGACCCCAACTTCATTCATGAGACGGCACGTTTAAGATGGTAATGAATGGCTATTAATGAAACGGACTCCTGTGCTAACATGCGCCTACCAAGCTGTTTTTCTCACGCCATGGCAGGCGCTAGAAGAGAGGCGCTCTTTTATCACGCTAGCACACTCGCAATGAGTTTTGGGCATCTTGGAAAAATATGTTCTATTGTCTTTGAAGGTCAGCACTGTAATGTCAACAGACTAGAAACATTTCTCAAGACTCTGACATTTTTACCACCTCTATCACCCCAAAAATGGTTTAACTTAATCGGCAGAATGCCCCCCTGTAAGAGAAGAGCCTGCTTTTCTTTCCTCCTTCATAACGATGCTTAGACATTATAAACACTATCCATTAAGTGTATAGTTATTAATGCAATTATATATACGTCACCAATCCCATTACCTCTGCCCCTTAACTCACTTTCCTACCGTCACAATGGAACATGATGCTGGCATCAACTTGTGGGAGGTCCAGCACAATTAGCCTTTGTAAAAATTATAGAACAGGGACAGGGTCTGTTTTCAAACCTACCGCTTCTCTCTTTTCCTCTCCTGTACACTCTTCATGGTGTTGCAGAGAGGAATGTTTTTGATCAGAGCTATTTACTTGAGTCCAGTCTGTGTACAAAAGCATGCCTGAGCTAGCAATGCTAAGCATCTAAAATCTGTGGGCCTCAGTACTCCTGTGATGCATTATGTCGTGCCTTTCAAAAAATATAAACCACCACCATCTAGGGAAGATATACAGCTTTTCTTTTACCACTGAGGTTAGCTCCCAGTTGTAAACTATTAAAACAGTTCCTCTTTTTTCCTCTCCTTGCCTGGCCTTGCTTTCCCCAATGCATCCCAATCTGGTAGAAACAGATGCACTGTGAAAATGAATGTTCTTGCCAGATTTTGTTGGGATGGACCGGTACCATTTTTAAAGGTTTTTTTTTCCCGGTACTCGACAATGCTGATACCTTTGCAGCTGTTGGGTTATTTGCATGACTCTCGGCATCTCTAGCTGTAATGAGTTGGTTACTGAATGCTAAAAGCTGGATGAAAATATTTTGATCTCTGTTTTCAGTTTTTATTTGAGGTTATTTTGTTTAGAATTGACAAATTTTAAGAAGGCGATGCCTTCCTGTGATTTGAGATGAGCGGTCCAAACCAGTGTTAAAGTAAAGCCCAGACAAAACCCAGGTTTTTATTGTGATGATATGAATGGTTATGTCTGACACAAACACAATGAAAAGATGCATTGGCTGCTGTAGTGAACAGTATTTTTAGCTTGTAAAAAAAAAAAAAAAGACAGGAAGGATGCTGAGGGAAAAAGTGAAATAGGCAGAGGAAAGTGAAAAATAGAAATGATCTTAAAATAGGTAGTGGTGGCGTATTGTGTATTGTGTGGCACATCGTAACAAGCCTCTTCGAAAGGTCAGAGTGTACTTTTGAACTTCCTCTAGCTGGGCTGTGGCCTTGTGTTACCTCCAGAGAAAAATCCTACTGTTTTCCTGTGATGGAGCCTCATGAGCCAAAAAAGATTTAACAGGATGATAAAGGAATGAATCTACAAAAAATGTGACTACTCTAAATTTTGCCGTTTCTTCTGTTGATCCATAATAGTTGAGCAGTGCACTGAATGTTTTATTGCCCCATGCTGACCTGCCCGACACTCTATCTTCTCCTTTCACTAGAGACGCCACGTCACTGTGAATCAGGCAGCCAGGCGTGATGCTCCCCGCACATTTCCTGTAAATAAACTCCAGTTCAGCAGGGGATGTGTGTTCATAGGGGTGCACAAAAACACACATATAATGGTTCATCTTGCATACATAAATGCATGCATACTGTACATACATAAAGGCAAGGTCTTTCAGATAGCTGGTGGCCCCCTCCTTTCCATCCCAGCTTGAGAACTTCAGAAAGCTGTGAAAGAGCTCAGCGAGTTGGAACCTCACATTTCCTTAAATCTGTTTTTATCACACTGGCCTCCTCCCAGAGTCCTGCTTATGATAAAACGCTCTGTCCGGGTCACACTGTCCTCAGTACACCTAATCACCCCTGAGGTGAGAGTTTTGCCACTATTTTGTATTATTGTCCGACCAAAAAAGGTTTTAAAATGATTAAAAATATAATGCTGAATTAAAGTGAAATCTTCAGCCACCCGATTACTAAGCTTGGTCACAAAAACTATAAACTCTATAAACTATTTCCAAAAGTCTGTGGATCTCTAACCAGCACACACACATCAGTAGTGTGTCTTTGTTTCAATGTGTTTGGTACTACAAGCTCTAAGGCACATTTTCAAGTTTTCAATGTTTCAGCATGACAATGCCCCTGTGCACAAAACCCCTGATTGGAATGAAAACTTGGTATGGAAAATCTCAAATCATTATTGCCGTGTAAAAAAAGAACAATACATTGGGTGCTAAGTAAACTTCTCCTTTGCCCCTGTAGTTGACACATATTGTCAATGTTTAAGAAGCAAACGCTGTGGATAAAAGGACGCCTCCGGATAATGTATTGTGTACTTTCCAGTACACAGCCCTACAATTTTGGGATAAACTGGAATGCTGACTGAACCGAAGACTGCCTCACATCAACATTAATGCCTGAAAACTATTATAAACCCAATAAACACCAATCCCCACAGCCACAATTCTGCAATCAGGAATACAATGATCAAAAAAAAACATACCTGTGTTTTGGTCAGGTGTCCGACTACTTGTATATATCAACTGTTTCTCTTTAGTTTAGAGCAGAACACACTAGAGCAGAAACTTTCCACACACATCGACTCCTCTCTTGTTATTTATTTATTTATGAGCTTTCTCTCTTGCAGTGTGTGCATTCCTGCTATGGCAAGGGTTCGCAATAGAGTTCTCAGGTCAATTATATAACCTTTATGCCTCTGGTTTGGTTAGTAATTATGCATTATGAGTCATTCCTTAACTTTGTTTAGTATCTCGAGCCGGTACTTATACATATCCATTCACAAGTGCACTTACACATGTACACATACAGCACTAATTATCACTTATACTAACACGCCTTTCTTATGCCCGATGTTTGTTCTAACATTCACCCACAGTTGTTAGCAGTTTGTTGCATGGCTAGTCACTATACATCTGGGGAGGGGGGGGCATTCATGTGTCAGTGTAGCTTCTTGGGGATTGCAATGCAACTTCTGTGCTGTTAACTGTAAAGGTGGTAGAAAATATTTGTGAATCATCTATTACATTGAAGCTATATTTACTTCTATTTCCAGTCCTATACACAAACTGTATATCTCTCCTGTATTTCAACATAATACAATAATTCATGTTTATTAATAAAATAAGTTTATTTATATTTATTTAATGGGTGGCAGCTCTTTTGTGAATGACTGCATGTTCCTTTAAAACTGTAATATTGCAAGTGGCATATATGATTTCACTTGCCAATCTGGACGCTACCAATATCCAGGAACTTGTGCTCTTGAGCCTTCACCAGGGGCAAAACAGAACTGTTACAACTATACACCAAAAATCCAGAACTCTTACATAACCATGGCATTTGATTGTTAAATTCTGAACTTGTTGTTTTTTGTTTTGTTTTTTATTTGAAACTTTAACAGGTGTTTCATCTTTTTTTACTTTAATAATTTTTTTACCAAAAAAATATCATCACAACAAAAATGAAAGTAACACTCATTCATTCTTTCTCTATCTCGCTTTTTTAACCCCGTAATTCAGGGTTGCGGGGGTCTGCTAGAGCTTATCCCAGCACCCATAACGCGAGCCAGTGCATCTCATGGCCACGCATAGACAAACAACCGCGCACACTCACTCCTATGGGCAATTTAGAGTCATCAATAAACCTAATGTTTTTGAACTGTGGAAGGAAACCAAAATCAGATCGAAATCCACTAACTCCACCATGCCAACTTATGAAACTAACAAATGAACGTAAATAAAGTTTAACATGTCTATCAGCAGTAAAAGAACAGTTCTATAACATCTATCTGTCCACTTGGAATTAGACAAAAGACTATTTATGATTTAATACATCCAGAAATAGGCAAAAGTTTACACATTAAGCTATGTATGCTGTTGGTCAAACCCTGCTCTGTGCGTGCGTGCGTGCGTGCGTGCGTGCGTGCGTGCGTGCGCGTGCGAGTGTGCGTGTGCGTGTGAGAGTGCGTGTGAGTGTGTGTGTGTGTGTGTGTGAGTTTGTGTGTATATAGAGCTTCCCAGTGTCTTTATCTTTGTATTGTGGCCAATGGCTGTCCAAAGCCAACTCCATACCTCCATGTAAGTGCACAGCTGCAGGATGACCTTCAGTCGCTTTGACGTTCTCTTGAGTTTCGAGTTGAACGCTAGTGTTACGAGTTATTAGTTGTTATATGCTAATGTACAAAGATTAGCTAGTAATATATTTGTTTTGCACAGCTTCAGCATCAGTAGCACATCCTGTTTTCTTCCTTACACTGTTGTTACCTTTTTTGTTTTGGGTACTCTTAGGTACTGTTGTTCCACTCCACATCAATCTTGATGTGGACACTTGTATATTTGTATGTGTATAGATAGATATAGATATGTTTCGCTGTAGATATATGCCTTATGCAGCAGTCATTTTAAATAAATTAAAGTCCTTCTCCTCTCCTCTTGAGGTGAAAGCATCTCGAGGTCAGAGCAAGCCTGCTGAAAGAGTCACTATTCTACGTGTAAATGCTGCAAATGTAATTCGGCCCGAGGTCAGAACTTTAAAAGTGCGACCAGCATGGTTTTTTCTCCCTGTCTTGCTTTTAATACATCAGAGTGTAAGCTGTGCATTTTAAAGGGTTTTTAAAAGGTTTGGGAGTGAAGGTCATTCAGCAGACTTCTCTCAGTCCCCCCTCGTTTTCAGCTTTCTCCTTCTTTTGCCTGGGGAAAATACATGAAACTTTGATGGTCAAATTAGGTTGTTGCTCATCTTGCACCTTCCAGCTCATAGTATTGACAGCAGCAGTGAACTGCTGTAGGCAGATAGCATCTCGACGGTCGGACTGAGCCGCTCCACCTCACAGCCGCTGACAATATCAGAAGTGTTTTAACAGAGTTTTAATGGCCAGCCTGCTCTGTTCTTTAGAAAATAGCTCCTGTGAAAAAACCTTCTCCAGATGATGGAAGTTGACATGGCCTGCTAATCCACACACCATGTTGATAAGATTGGTGCTGCTGGGCATTTCTTCTTTCTTTATTAATACATTATATTGCAACGCTTTATAGTTCCTGCAAGGGTTGCATGATATTGGGGGGTGGCATTGCTGGCATTGCGATATTTTTATGCGATAAATATTGTATATGAATAAATCTTAAGAACTGAGGCTGAATTAATCTTTGTTAAAGAACACATAGGGCGAAAGGCAGGGGTACACCATGGACAGGTCACCAGTCCATCTCAGGGCCACACATAGACAAACCACCACTCACACACATTTACTCCTATGGGCAATTTAGAATCATTAATCATTAATCAAGCTAATTGGAATGTTTTTGGACTGTGGGAGGGAACTGGAGCACCCAGAGGAAGCCCACGCATGTGCGGAGAGTACATGCACAGAAAGATTACTGGCCCTGGAATCGAACCCGGGAACTTCTTATTATGAGTCTACCATAACAAGGTATAACCACTATAGCACCACACCACCCTTTATTTATTTATTTATTTATTTATTTATTTATTTGTACATTTATTGGTGGTGCTATTGTGGCTGAAGTGGTTTTGGGTTGGGTCTCTGCTACAGAGAGACTCTATCAGTGTTCTGGGGGATAACAAGCTTACTTTACTTTACAATGACTTACTTGATTTAGCTTATACTTCGGAGGACATTATTTTTTCAAAATACAGGAAGGTGTATTTTGATGATGTAATTGGTCTAAAGGATGACTAGACAGGGTCAGTTTATCCATTGTGCGGAAAATGTTGATTGTTTACTAGAGATGATGTATTGGATTATGGCTACAGTAAGGAAGTAAGAATACACTGCATAGCTGTGCTATCCCAAATTACGCTTCTTCCTCTTTTTCCTACTTGTTTGTCATTAATGTGTGCGCTGACAGAGCTTGGGTAAGTGCCCCCAAAGCACCCAGCATTGACCCCTTTTCTGTGTCTCCCCATGCCCGCTGTTTACACCAGGCCTACGCATTGTGCTCCTGAATAGGGGCCCTGTGATTGTGGTCACACTCATTAGTGCAGTTTAGCGACACGTAGGCTCTGTGAATGGCTCGGTTTGTTGCAAGACAATAGCTAGTCTGAAGGTGCGCCTGGGGCCTGGCTCCATGTTGACGCCTTTCTACATTTAAGCTACTCTTGTGGCTGCTGCTATGCTTTATCCAAAGCTGGCTTGCTGCTCCCTTCACTTCCTATTATCTAGTCTGAATTCTTCCTGGACAGGATGTAGGAGAATGCTGGACACCATCAGACTCATCACATGGGACTGTGAGTTTTAGACAAGGCAGTGGGTCACAGACAGGCTAAGCTACCCCTAACAAAGCCAATTTCCTCTTCTCTGCTATTTATCCTGCAATTATTAAACTTTGATAAATATTACACATGGAGTGACCTAGTCTAGTGTGTGTCATAGTATACTCCTGAAACATTTACAGTAATGCCAGGATTGGTACTAATACTTACATATTTATGAAGTAATCCTGAACTTTTCCTGATCTTCACACACTAGCACATCATATTACATTCCTACTTGTAACCTCCATTTTTTCAGTTTATAAGATTACCACTTTTTGTCATCATTTTTGTGAACATTTGTGATAATAGATGAGCGATCACTTAATATGTGTCATCTAATTCCACTCAACAACTCCGCTCATTACACATAAGAAAGAAGAAAACAGTTCAAGCTTGTATAAAGTATTCACATTGGCCAGGTCAGCATGGAAATTTGGAACGGCCATTGCTTTTTTTTTTTTCCTTGGCTGCCCACAGAATATGATGCTTTAGAGTAATCATCTCTAGTTCAGGTCAGAAACTCACCATATCAGGCATCTTCCTCAATCACATTCCTGCTTTTGATCAGAGCAAAGGCCATCTGTGGCATAGGTTGCAAAGCGAGCACAGGAGTGCTGAGAAATGTGGCTTTCATCTACACTCCCCTTCCTAGCTAAGGTGCATTGTTTGTGTGACGGCCATCTTAAAAGCAGTCAAAGTTAAGTAGCTCAAGCTTTTGCCTCCCCACTTGGCTGTACTCATGAGACAGAAGAAGAACAGGTGAGCCCCGGGTTCAGATTCAGGGGAACATGTTCATGTCTCCTTGATGTTCCTTGAATCAACTTTGACCCCTAGCAGTCCGACACTGATTGCTGTGTAGATGAATAGACACATTCACTTGGGCACGTGCGTTAGTATCTGTGCGTCTGTGTTTATGTTTGCACCGCCGCCTCAGGGAAGGAGGTAATGTTGTTTCCTCTGTTCTCAGCACATGGGCAGAGCTCACCCATACCTCCTTATCAAGCTGATTGAGTTAATTGCACATCCTTCCACATGCCCTCACGTCCTGCCATCTGATTGGCTCCCCTTCTCATGGGTGATCTTTGTTTTAATGTCAGCAATATCAGGTTTTTTCTCTGATGACTTCCTCTTAGCCTCACAAGAAGAATTTTTTCTGGGTGGTGTTTAATGTGGAATGGTTGGTGGTCGATCAGTAGTGAATTGTTGGAATGCTAACTGGAAGGTTGTAGTTTCAATTCCCATTAGCACCATGTTATCACTGAGTGGCCTTTGAGCAAGATTCTTTCTAGATTCTTAACCCCAGTTCCTCAGTTGTTTCAATGGCCTCAATGTAGGTCGCTTTGGATTAGAAAAGCTGCCAAATGCTATCCATGTAAATTAAAGCAGCCTAGAGCCTTTCCTCTCGCACATAGGGCGAAAGTTGGGAAACACACTGAACAGGTCGCCAGTCCATCAAAGGGCCACACATAGGCAAACAACCACGCGCAAACACACACACACACACACACACACACACACACACAAAACAGTGGAAAAAACGGGGTACTTTTTTTCCTTTTTTTTTGCCTGCTTGGGTAGAAAACCCAAGCAGGCACAGGGAAAACATGCAAACCCTGCACTGAAAGACAAATCAAACCCTGGACCTTCTTGCTGTGAGTTGACCATTCATTCATTCATCTTCATCACGGGGGTCTGCTGCGCCTATCCCAGCACACATAGGGCGAGAGGCGGGGGTACACCCTGGACAGACACATGGATAAACAACCATTCACACACACATTCACTCCTATGGACAATTTACAATCACCAATCCACCTAATCTGCTTTTTTTTTTTTTTTTTTTTTACTGTGGGAGGAAACCGGAGTACCCGGAGGAAACCCGGGCAGAACATGCAAACTCCGCACAGAAAGATCCCCGGCCCGGGAGTCAAACCCAGGACCTTCTTGTTGTGAAGCGACCTTGCTATCTCTACTATGCCACTGCGCTGCCCTGAGTTGACCATGCTAACCACAATTCTACAGCACCGCCCAAGTAGTTTTGATGTTTAATTTAAACATAGTGAATACAATAGCCTCTTTTGTTTATTTTTCTTTCTTTCTTTCTTTTTCTATAAATAGATTGTTGTAATTGTAGCTTGTATTCAAACAGAAATAAAAGGCAAAATCTTTGTTACCTTGTACCATAGTACCCTTCTTCATGGTTAGCTGATTGACCTTTCTCTTTCCTGTGTTTTCTCCTACATCCCACTTTCTCACTTTTGTCCAGCTGGTCAGCTGGCCTGGGACAAATCCAGCAGCCCCTCCAACATCTCACATGCTTTTCATGCACAATATCACGCGTTGTAATGCCTTGACCTCTGCATTCATGTTTTACGAGCAACTCATTAACTACTTGAGCCCTGCTGCTTAAATTTATGGGAGCAGGGCAAGACGGAACATGCCTTCAGTAAATTAAGCTGTCCACGTTCAGAAGCCCATCAACGTGGCGTGAGACAGATGAGAACGTGTTCGTGTGTTCTCGGGTGTGAAAGAAAATTGAGCCGCACACCATGCAACTCATAAATTTTTAAGGTGCTTGGCTGTTCATATATATATATACAGTTCTGAGAAAGGGCTTAAGAAGTGCATTTTATTCTCTTAACTGGAAGATGATGAAGATTGGGTTTCGGTAACCACTACGTGTGTGTGTCTGTGTGTCTGTGTGTCTGTGTGTCTGTGTCTGTGTGTGTGTGTGTGTGTGTGTGTGTGTGTGTGTGTGTGTGTGTGTGTGTGTGTGTGTGTGT
>JAOTRA010000037.1:7084585-7097083 GCA_026260255.1 Pseudolaguvia tuberculata | reverse complement strand
GTGTGAATGAGAGGGAAGGCAATGGAGTGGTGAGGTTGCAGGGAGAAGTGGTAGTGAAGGTGGAATAGTTTAAGTACTTGGGGTCAACAGTGCAAAGTAATGGAGAGTGCGTTAGAGAAGTGAAGAAAAGAGTTCAGGCAGGCTGGAGCGGTTGGAGTGGCAGGAGTGATTTGTGATAGATGACTTCGGCAAGGGTGAAAGGGAAAGTTTATAGGACTGTAGTGAGACCAGCCATCTTGTACGGTTTAGAGACATTGGCATTGTCAAAAAGACAGGAGGTGAAGCTGGAGGTGGCAGAGTTGAAGATGCTGAGATTTTCATTGGGGGTGACAAGGATGGACAGGATGAAAATGAGTTTATTATGTAGGATGTTTTGGAGACAAGGTGAGGCAGTCTGTAGGTTGAGATGGTTTGGTCATGTGCATAGAAGGGACATGCGGTATATTGGTAGGAGAATGCTGAGTATGGAGGTGCCGAGCACGAGGAAAAGAGGAAGACCAAAGAAGAGGTTTATGGATGTGGTGAAGGAAGACATGCAGGTAGTAGAGGACAGGGTAGTGTGGAGAAGAGCGATCCGCTATGGCGACCCTTAATGGGAGCAGCCGAAAGGAGAAGAAGAAGAAGAAGAAGGAAAGAATTAGTGTGACAAATCATGGGGTCACAGTGCGGTAGCAAGTTTAATGTGTTGTTCCTTATAGGCTCCACACAGACTGGCAGATTTGAGCTTTTTTTACTCCTGGGTAATTGGATTCAAAGTCTCCTCTTTCCTCCCAAATTAATGTCTAAGTCTTTAGTCAAATAGGATGCAACATTTAGCTTTGTGGTATGATGGATTAGAACTGACTGCCTTAATGAATAGATAAAAGTAAACTTGTGGCCCTTTGGTCATCTGGTTTTAGGTCAGTAGGTGCACAATTGTATGTGGTGGCAGTTCTGGACATTTGTGACTCTTCTGGCATGATCAGACAACAGTGTCATTTCCTTAAAGTTGCAAAGAGTAGGAAGTCTTTCTGATTTGTCAGTGTGACTGTCCATATTCATATTTCCACAATAGTTTATGGAAGCTGGCAGCCATCCATGTGCTATTTAGTTTAGTTGTTACCGTTGATCGCATGTCATGAAAGGAAATAAATCCTGGTGTCTTGGGAGTCCTGGGTAGTAAGCAAACATATGCTTAATTACACAGGTAATCAAACAAACACAATGGAAACAAACGATCAGCAAGCTAGTTTTGGGTTTCATTTACTGTTTCTTTGTGTTGAACAGTAAAGCATCCAGATTTTCACAGCCCGGCAGTCCATAGCATTTGTGTTAGCTTTTGAATTTGTTTGCTACTATTTCGGGTATGTATTTACTTGTTTCTGTTAAACTTTTTATTATTAAATACTGTGACTGTAACTGAGGAAACCAACCCACTATTTGCATTTACTCAAAATGTGTCTCAAGAAAAACTTTCATTTTCAATTTTAGAGCTGTCCTCCTCTGCCTCTAAGTTAGTGGATATGTGGACCACCTAACTAGCTCCATTTTCTTAGATTTATTTAGAGGGGATTAACCTGGCAGCCTCTGTAAAACAGACATCTGCAGAGGCTATGTTGCTCATCTTAAAACTAAGGCCTGAGCACAAGAACACTAAAGCAACTGCCATTAAACACAACCTCATAAAGAAGCCTTGGCTTTATAGCACTCTGAAGATAATTGTGCAATTAGCAAGGATCATTGTGGAGTGCTTTGATCAGGCAACAGCAATGCAACTCCTCAAGATATCATAGCACAGTTTCCAGCATAGGCGGATGGACACACACATAGCAACTTGATTTTGGCTCCAGAGTGGACATCCTTATCCATGTTATGAGCTTATTGTAGGAAGAAAAGGGGTCAGTCAACTTAGGGCCCAGCAACAATAAAAAGGGTTTCTTTCATCTGCAGCTTCCAGGCTTATATTACTAAACAATAATAAAATGTTCTTTAGAGTACAAGCTACTGATGGGTACCAAATGGTCTAAATTACAGATGAGAGTTAGAAGGATTTTCCAGAGTAGTAGGAGGCTTTTAAAAAATGGAAAAGTGTCAGGAAAAGTTTGTCAATGGTCAAACCAGCAGTAGAAATATTTGTCTGTCAACTTGTGGGAGTAGACAGATTTGGTTTGTGGAATCTGAAAGGACCCTTTGAAATAACAGTCATACAAAAGATGATCATATAAAAGAACTTAGCAGGTTCTTTGTGCATGACTGCCAATCCAGAAAATAAAACTCGTTTGCAGAATGTCCACCCTTCCCTTTTTCTCATGTCAGATGGTTCACTCAGTTTTTGGGATGCTGGAATGGCTAGTTTGGTAGTTCTCTCGCCTCCCTGGCTTTTCACATAACCCAGGCCTCAGAGGGGAGGAGAGGATGCTTGCAACGCTGGGTGCAGAGATCACATAGATTGTCCAAAATAGCGCAGGGTATATATGACAGCATGGGAACCAAATATGAGTTCTGGCCCTTTGTACTGCCACATTTAGCCTTGTTGTATTGAGGTCAGGTCATGCCATTGCTCACAATGAGGAATGAACGTCACCCTGAATAAATAGCACCCTGTCTTCTCATACTGCTCGTCGCAACCCACTGCTCTAATGACCTTCGCAAAGTGTGACAACTGAACGGCAAGTAATAGGAACACTTGGGGTGCTAGCATTGTGGAGTCTCTCAGCTGTGTACTATACCAAGCTTTGCTGTGATATCTTGCCCTTTAAGTTGACATCTGTTAAGAACAAACTGTAGATTTAATATGCTCATTATTTTTATTCACTATCTAAATCTTTGTTTGATCAATAAAATCTTAATATACTCGCAATATAAGCGACTCGCAACAGCATCCAGCTTTCACTAGTTGCATTTTCTTTGTGGTTTTTCATTGTAAGTCGTCTTAATATCTATGCACATAAAGTGCAACATTCCCCATATACTCATATGCTCATTGCAGGTAGGAACAAAAATAGATCAACCAACATATCACGACTTTTTCTCTTAACGGTTCCTGAATCGTTATAGCTTCTAATTCTGGTTAAAATATAAAGACGTAACAGAATTAGAAACAAGTATTAGACTAGAAATTTGATCGGACCGGATCGGAAATAGCTAAGGATTCCCTAACGCGCAAATACCCAGCTATGCAGGAAAATGGGCATGAGCTTTTTTACATATTGTCTTTTCAGGGCAGGCCATCTTTCTACAAAAACAGATCCCCCTACAATAAAGATAAGCTGCTTCTGTGATTAATGCAGCCATTATTTATGAAATGAAGCTTTTGTGACACCTTGATTATGCAATTGAGACAGTGTAATAGAATTCGAATAGAGTAGTCTTCACTACTCTTTTCACATGAACACTTTTTGATGCCACACTAACTGTATTCAACACTTGTCCCAATTCTCAGTGTCACCCTGGGAAGTTATATTCACACGTTACCATTAGCGAAGGATAACACATGCCCATCATCACACACCTTAACAAAGGACTCGAGACATGGTGCCTCATTAAATTAATTTGGTAAAATGGGTGATGGTTCAAGCATGCTGATGGGTGAAGGGGGTGACCTTGCAGTTTTACACTCCATAATATCTATAATGTCAGCCGTGGGTTTATTCTTACAATGAGAAAAAGAATAACAAAAACAAATAACAAAATAACATCCAGAAAAAAATGTTCTTGTGAACAAAATAGTTATTTCCCATCAATCAGCAAGATTTCTGTCTTCCAGGTGACTTTTATGCAAGTAATGAACTGAGATTAGGAGCACTCGCGTAAATGGAGTGCTCCTAATCCCGGCTTGTTCATTGTATAAAAGACAATCAGCAATCAAGGTGTGTAAGCATGTCAGAGACAAGATTGTAAACCTACACAAGGCTGGTATGGGCTGCAAGTCCATTGCCATCCATCTTGATGAATAGATGACATCATTTAGTTTGATTAGTGAGTTTTGATATCATGAAAACAGTGAGGAATCTGCCCAGAACTACACATTTGGAAAATACTACACAGTGAAGGACTGAAATTCTGTAATTACCTCAAGGTCCCCCTGCTGAAGAAAGCACAAATACAGCCCTTGTGAAGTTTGCTAGTGAACAGCTTCAGTGGGAAACTTTGTGAAATTGTTGTGGTTGATGACCATCAAACATGGAGGTGGAAACATTATGCTTATGGGATGTTTTGCTATTTAGGGAACAGAACTTCCACTTCATCAAAGGAACAATGGACAGGGCCATATACCAAAAAATCTTAGGTCAAAATCCACAATATAGATTGTGGATGGACAACAAAGGAGTGGCTTAAGAAGAAAATTAAAGTTCTGGAGTAGGCTAGCCAGTTTCCAGATCTTAAGTCTATTGCAAATTTGTAGCGAGAACTGAAGGTTCGAATTGCCAAACATCACACTTGAAAACTTGATCTGGAGTGGGAAAATCTGATCATTTGTTTGACAGTGGGCAAACATGCCGAAATCAGAAGAGAAAATCCGGCGTATAGGCTGCCAAAGCTCTGAATCTGATCGTGTCATTGAAGTAATATTGAATTAAATCTTGAAATGTTGTTTCACAGTTCCATTCATACATATAACAATAGACATAGTCTCAAAGCAGCTTTACATCAAACAGAAAATTCATATTTACCCTTAATGCAAACAAGCTAAAAAACCTTGTGTTGATATTTGGGGGGAATCCATTCTTGTAAAGGTAGCAATAAGCTAACATTTTCTAGGTTGCACCCTGACTCTGTTGAGGAAGAGCTCAAGCTTGAGAACTGCAGAAGTGCCATTACTATAAGATGTGATGGGAAAGAAAGACTCCGTGTTCTGCCAGGCTGCTATCCCTTGGGACTCTTAGACACAGTTACACTTAGAAGTGGCCGGATATCGTCTTGCCAGAGGGGTCAGGCTCTACAACTTCCCACCGACCCAGCAGGGCCTTACACAGCAGCAGCAGCAGATTAAAAATAGGCGCTTGGGCTGAAATTGAACTTTCCCTGCATTCACTGTCCCAAAAATCCTGCCCTGAGAACTTAAAAAGTACGACAAAATTTTCACACAGTAATTTTTCCTTGCCCCAGATACGATCCATTTCTCCACCACTACAAATTAATGACAGGGATTTAGGGGAGAAAAGCTCAGCACTGAACTCTATCTGAACTTTTCTGGCCACTCACCGACTTGGGCTTTATTTTGTTGCCAATTTCATTTTAAACAGCTGAATCACACAACGACACCCCCCCCCCATCCCCCCATCCCACCGAAAACAATTAAAACGTAGCGGGAGTCACCTGCAGGAGAGTTCTTCCCCCTCGTCTGATCAGGCAACCAGATGTAAGAAAAGACAACTGGGGTTATAACAATGTTTATCCTCATTCTGTTGTCTATCCCTGAACACGCTACCCATCTATTAGTCCTATTAACAGGGTTACAGATATACTTCTGTACACAGATACAGAATGCATACCAGCTATGATACAGAGATCATAGCTTACCAGAAATAGCTTACTAACAAGATATAATATTAAAATTATTCCTGTTGAACGCATGTCAAGCAGAAAACTGCTTTTTACTATGTGAGACCTGACAAAGACCACAGCTTTGGTGTCTTATAACAACACCTACTTCTGCCCCAAAGAAAAAAAGTGTATGCGGGAGCCCCAAGCCGTTAATCCAAACATTTACAGGCACTAATGCACAGACATGCTCACAAATAAAGTGAGTGCTTGGCCACAAGTGCGGAGGGTTGGCGTAAGTGCTATTGACTTGGGGTGGCTCGGACTGCTACCGAGCTTCCAGTAAAAAGGTGTGTGGAGGATCGATGGGTGTGAGGCCAGCCTGCATGAATGTGTTTAGACGGGCCCAAGGAGCTAATGGCTGCCAAGTCTCGGACACACAAGCCTAATGGAGATTGATGGCTCCAGACCTTGTTAGAACAAACCCAATGGGCTAGTGTTAATGTAAAAAACTGCCTGGGTGAAGATGCAGTGCTTCCAAGACACATTGGGGGCACTGATAGCATGGCAGCCAATGGCAAGTGTATTGTATGTCTGTCTTAATGAGTCTTGATGTATTGACTAGCTTATGCTGAAACTATGAAGTACTTATTTAGCTTACTCTTATTAATGTTGACTAATAGTATAGACAAAGTATTTAGATGTATTTTGTTCTTCTTTTGTGTAACAATCTTGGATTGTATTCATGCCAGATGAGGCTAAGAATGCTGGACTTCAGAGCATGTGAATGACGCTGACTGTATTAAGATGTCTGCATATCTTCTGATGAATGGCGAGGAATGAGGCATGCCATATCAGCAAGTGTCAAAGCAAGCAGAAAACCAAGCAAGATAGCACACCCTTCTCACATTCATCAAGCTACATTTCACAGTCTCTCTAAGAAGGATGGCCAGAGTCGTCTGTCAGGGGCCAATTTGTGTCTCCTCTGCCTTCTGTCATGTGGGAACCATGATTATGAACATGATGGGACTGTGTATAAAAAGATATCTTTGGTGTCTTTCCTCCAGTCATCCAGAGGTTTGGTTGTTCTTAAAGTGTGTTGTGTTTGTGGTAAAGAGTTTTTTTCGTCATACGTGCCGCTGTCATCTGTGCATAATTATGTGAAACAAACTCTACATATAGTCCACACTCACTGTGTGCATGTGTGTGTGTGTTTGCATGAGTGTATGGCTTGGTTAGTGATGCAGTGGTTTTCTTGGTGCAGTGCTGGAGGGCAGGGGGATAGTGTGTGGGTGTGTGTTAAGCTGATCTGAGCAATGTGTCCTGGGCTGGTGCTGGGCTGTGGGGAGGACGCCAGGCTGTCTCCAGGCTCGGAGGCCCTCCCCTAAAGAGGAAGAACGCTCCATAAATCAGACCAGATTAGAGGGGCCGCTGGGCCGTGCTCTGCATGCTGCGCTGCTTAATGTCAGAGCCCAACCAATGGCTTAAACATCTCTCTCTCACACACACACACACGCACACACACACACACACACACACACACACACACACACACACTGACTTGCCTTGCTTCCTCTGTTTCACGCTCTTCATCTCATTTGGTCTGTTTTAAGGGTTCCTTACTATGCCTGTCTCCTGTTTTCCACTGAATTGCATACAAGAGAAACAAGAAGAGGGTTTGAGAACGAGAGAGAGGAAAAAAAACAGAACGAGACAGAGACGAGATTTACAAAGTAGCTGTATTGTTACATAGCTGAGACAAATCAGAGCCCGCAAAGAGACAGACAGCACTTCTGCTCACGCTCATACTGCCTGAAGAAAGGAGTCTGCATGTCATTGCTGCACTCGTGGAAAAAACATTGTCACGACTTGGCCTGTGTAAAAAATATACATGCAGCTATTCTATTCTGATCTTCATTTTAACAATGGTGTATATTCTAACCTTTAGTATCTTTTTTCATTTAAGGTAGAAACTGATTGACACATAGGTTTAGTTTTTAAACAGCGTATGACTTGTTTGTAGGTTGCGCTTTAGAAAGTGTTTTCCACAGTTCAGGGGGGGAAATGTTATGGATATCCTCAAATATTGGGCTATCCTTTGACTACATAATGTATATTTTTCTTCACTATATAATGAATAAATATATTATTCATAGAGCATTCAACACGACTCCGGTACTCAGTTTCGAGAAGACATAATGTCCTTTTTCATGTCGGGTCATGAGGATTGCTGCTCCACATAATTTTCCAGCAATCTAAAGCGTTTGACATAAAGTAATGGTTTTCATGTTGTTCTTTCCTATTTTAGGTACGAAAACCAGATGGTATTATAGTGCTGGCTTTCTATCGTTTTTGCTCCATATTTTAGTGGTAATTATATTTTGACAACTTTTTTTTTTCTACACAATCCAATTATAGTTTCCAATCTTGTCATAATTATAGCCCGTACTGTAATAAAAAGTGCTTTACATCCTTGAGAGAAAACCAAAGGAAATGTGAATATGAATTCAGTCCAAGGCAAGCACTAAGAGCGGTAACCTCATGTCTCTGCTGTCAGATTCTTGTTGGCCTTTATACACAGCCAAAAGCTTTTTTTTTTTGCAGCCTGTTGTGCAGAGTGAAAACCTCTGTCTCTCTCACTTGCTTTTCTTCTCAACTGCTTGAGTCTTTGCGGATTGTGGGGTAAGTTATCACTAAACACTCTATGAAGGGCCATGGGAACAGCACATAGAGAAAAGTCACAAAGATGAGAATCGTTCAAATGTACAGTCGTAACACCCTCCCACTCTTTATTTGGTCATAGGGAAAGTATTGATTCTCATCTTCCCAAAGTTATTTATAATTGTAGATAAACAAGAAATACACATATGCCTGGGAGATGAGTGAACTGGGGGAGCTTTGGTAGGCTGATGTTTTTATTTTATTTCTTCAGGGAAGAGTTAAAATGGGGAGGTATTTTTTTATTACTACATACTAATGAACGAATAAGCAGCACTCGTGTGCATAACGTGGGAATGGGAATGTTTGCATCATGAACGTAACACATCCTATTCTTATCCTAGTCTGTGTGACAGCTCTGACCAGAGCTGCCCTTAAACACACTGAGCTGTCTGAGGAGAACAGAAACTTCCGCTGTCTGTATACACACACCAAGGCCAGGCCATTCCCAAAAACTTACAGCCTTTATGGGAACAGTTAAATATAACTTTTTGATAGCCAAAAAACATACACTAATCAACATTGCTTCTTATTTTCAAATGTTCTGCCTGATCTGTGGAATCTCCTCGTGCTTGAAAATAAATAGGAAACTCTCCCATCGTTAACCGTTTATATCTTGGAACTTTATGCCAGACTTGATTAGCCTGATTCCTAAACGATTTTTTTTTAAACCTCAAACACGGTTCTTCACATCCTCTTCACTTTCCAAAACATTTGACAAACATTGTGTAAATCACTGTGTCATTGACCTTCTGTTCTATATACACCTGTGTGTAAGGGAATGGCTTGCCTCTAGTTTTCAACATTTCATTTATAGAGCCCATTTAAACACAATTTAAGTTTACCAAAGTGTATTTGAAGAATAAAACAAAATAAATACAATAAAGTAATAAATAGTTTAAAATTGCTGTACAAATAAAATTGAATCATAGTACTAATATATGGAACATGCCTGATAAAAGGAAGAAGTTTGGGTCCAGTGATAGCAAAGGCAATACAGTTTATGTGTATGTGTCTCTGCAATGAACTGGCAACCCATCCGCAGCATATTCCTGGCTTATGCACTGTAACGAGATTAGATCAGCCCTTATGACAGGAGGCGTGTGCAAAAGCTTTGTGATCTTATGATACTCAGGGTTAACAGAAGCTCTTAGCAGCTGTCAACAGGACCTCCACCTACTATAACGGTTCTACTTTCTCAAGCATGGGTTATCTTTCTTTCATCAACCGACAAAGCTAAAGGCTTTGTTTAGAACCATTCATACGGGTTGGGTAGAGCTCAGGTGACATTTTTAATATATGACTTATTTGACATTTTTTAATTGAAGGGTCTGATTCCGTTATCACCTGTAAGCCGGTTTATTAGCATTGAATTCTATGCTACATGGGCTAAAACCATCAACATGTGTAGAATTACAACAATTAGCTGATGATTTGTGTGGGAGAGAGGCCCAGGGTTATAGACCACCCAACGCTACCACTTATGTGACAGCTTAGCACGTCTTGGCCAACTTCGATTTTATTAACACAGGCTTTTATATATTGTACATGCCTATGCGTTTGTGGCTTTAACACATTCCGATTTTCACCAGTAACAAATCATTTGGTGTGCCAAAGACACACTGTTACTGTTCTCAGCTTTGGATGGCTGAAGTCAGAAGGCTTCTGGATTTACTAAACAGTTTGACATGAAACAGGCGAAACCTGTGAGCAGTCTCCTGTTCTGAGGAAAGGAGATCCAAGAAAACTGGAACTCCCTCCTGTTGGGCATAGAGGGAGTCCCAGCCAGACGACTTCCTCTATCTGACTCGTATATCCGACACGTCATTAGTTGGCACTGTTGCTTATTCCTGTAGCACCCCTGCCAGTGCATATACTTTGCTGCTGCAGTTTGTTTGCCCGCAGCCCATTTTCCATTCGGCTTTTGTACTAGAGGAATTTCTATAATGAACACTCGTTTAATTTTGAAGCTGCTAATTTTCTCCTCACGACCCAGCCAATCGAGCAGTATAACCATATAACCAGTTTGGAATAGACTGAATGGCAAAGCACACAGGCATCCGGGCCTTTGAGTTGTCACTCAAGTTTCACTCAAGTTTCACTGAGTTTCACTATTCGACTAACCGGCACAGAAGCAAAAGTTATTCTGAGGGTTGTCCTCATTTTTAATTTTACACAAACTTCAAAGCAACTTAACTTCGGTCTGTTTGAGTTTAAAGTTATTTATACTTATACAAATAAATGTGACTCAAATAATAAACTCAAATTTTTTAAAAGACAATTCACTCTTTGGTTTAGATTGGCCAAGTTGGACACTTGGACTCTTCCATAATGACTCTTACAAAGTCTTAATGATATCAATAAATTATATACAGTATATAAGCCATAAAATTCTATATACAACATAGAGAATCATTAGTGTGTATGTTTTGGCAGCTACATTAGCAGCACTGGAACTGAGAGACCATCCATTATCTCAGATCACTGATCAGGATGTAAAGGACTTCTACCTTCACTTTTATAACGAAATATTTCCCATTCAGCAGGCTTGTGCTCCCGAATATTGCAAGCAACTATTTGGCTTTGAAGTGTGACATGAGAAATTTGTGGTATTCTGAGTTTTGGTTTGAATTGAACATTTTGTATTACTGTTATGGTGTATAAACATCTACATTATGTACTATTAAGCCTTTACTGGATAATTGATGTGGTATGTTATAGTCAAATAAATATTGAGAATTTATCATGCACATTCATCTTTTTATCTGTTTTTCTTTAATAGTGCCTTTGCCTGTTCAGCTACTTCATATAAGAATCCTTTGAAAAATTGTCAGAGGAGTGTATCCTATGGGCCAAAAAAACATTTTATCTCCTTGAGTTATCGTTTTTCACTTAATGACCACCATTACGGCCTCACTGCAGCAGGAGTGGCATTAGAAGTTGGAGCTTTTCCTTCCCTCCTCCTTCTCTTTCGTTTGTTTCTTTCGTTCTTCTCTCTCCAAGGTGTAATGCAATCTAACCATGGGAAAAGACCTGGCATAGCTGAAGCTTTAATGTGTGTAAGGCTCCTGTGTTGCGAGTGGCGTCAGTAGGGCACGATTACAGTGAGCGAGGGCCAGGGGGAGTCAGGGGAACATGTCTGCTTCTTGTCACTCAGGGCCTGCCGTGTTTAGGAATCAACCCAGAACGGCACAGGGCGCCAGCGACACTGCACTCTAGTGTAGACACTGTAGGAGGAACAGTAGGAGACAAGGGCAACTGTACTAGTTTTACACTTTCTGAAGAAAATAAACAGTAATTGCAATACGGTGTCTAGGACAGGATGCGAGAGAGAGAGAGAGAGAGAGAGAGAGAGAGAGAGAGAGAGAGAGAGAATAATGCAAACTGAAAAAGAGGGAAAATGACATGTGGAGTGAACAGTGGAGGTGGATTTGGGTCAGTAGAAAAAAAGAGTGGTCAGCTGTGAAGTCCATTATGCTATCATCATATGCAGTTGTAATTTAGGTTTATGAAATTTGGCAGAAGTCTCTAACCAAAGCTTTTCATATTTATCTCTTTTCGACAACTTAGCAATTTTTGGTTAAGGGCCTGGCTTAGGGTCCCAGAGAAGGCAATTTTTAGTAGTGCTGGGAATCAAACCACAATCCGACTCTTCAATACATTAACCATCATGCTACAGGTATCAAAATAGTCGAGAAAAGGACATGTTTACCCCGATGAAGTATGTCTTCTTCTTTTTAAAAAAGTTTAGCCATTTAATGTCTATCCCAAAATCATGCTGAGGAGTGATGCAGTGTTGACCGAGGTAATTCGAATCTGAATTGCCTTTATAGCTAATCATGTTACAGTGCTGATGGGTATTATCCTAATTAGTTGCTAAATGTTCCCCCAGTTGAATCTTTACAAAATGTATGCTTTTTTTTATCACTTTGTTGCCCCTCTATTTTGAGACCTATAGCAGGCATCACAGAGCTGTTAGTGGGTAAGATGGTACATTTTTGCTGTTTAAACATTCATTCATTCATTCACTTTCTAACCTGTTTATTCCATATATACGGTCCAATGAGTCTGCTGGAGCCGGAAACCCACGCAAACACAGGGAGAACATGTAAACTCTACACAGGAATTGTACCCAGGACCTTCTTGCTAACCAATACACCACCCTAATCACCACTAATGACCACTACATCATCACATCAGTGTTTGTTTTCTATTCTTCTTCTTCTTCTCCTTTCAGCTTCTCCCGTTAGGGGTCGCCACAGCGGATCATTCTTCTCCACACTACCCTGTCCGCTACATCTGCCTCTTTCACCCCAA
>JAOTRA010000037.1:7069445-7080799 GCA_026260255.1 Pseudolaguvia tuberculata | reverse complement strand
TGTGTGTGTGTGTGTGTGTGTGTGTGCGTGTGCGTGTGCGTGTGCGTGTGCGTGTGCGTGTGTGTGTGTGTGTGTGTTTTTTGTGTGTGGGTTTTCTGTGGCCCTGCAATGGACTTGTGACCTGTCCAGGGTGTACACCTGCCTCTCAGCATATGTGTACTGGGATGCTGGGATAGGCTCCAGCAGATTCCTGTGACTCTGCATTATAGAGTAAGCGGGTTCGAAAATGAATGTCTAAAGTAGGGGTCCCCAATTTTTTCAGTGAAGGGCAGATAAGCATGCATTTCTTTAATGGGGCCGAATTGGAAAATTACATGGGCCATGATGGCCGTTAATTAACAAATAATGACTTATTATTCTGAATCATTTTTTCCCTTTCCCAGCCATTTGGTCATTATGTTCTTTTTTGAATTTTCTTTTTTTTTTTTTTTTTTGGCAGACAGTCGAACCTGCTCATCTATCACCATGGAAATATAATTAAAATGAAAAATCTCTAATTTACATTCTAAATGTAGCGTTTCTTTTGTATATCATAATGCATAATGCTTATTTTCATGGGTTTCTATTTTTGTGTACCAGCATTTGCCTGTTAATTCACCCTGCCTCTTAGTACTTGGGGAACCCTGATATAAAGTGTCATCATTCCTTCCCCAGGAGAAGGTTCGAGCTGAATCACATGCTGGAATTGTTTTTATTAAATATTTAAATAACCTTTTTGCTATCATTTGTGTAATTTTTATATTTGTTGTTTTATTTGATTCTTTCACAAGACAAAAATTATTAACCCCAAATATAAGCAAGTTCCACCAAGATTTGCACTGGTCTGGATTAGCCATTAAACCATGAAACCATAACAAGAAATGTTACACAATTATATAAGCTACTTGGCTATTCAATACTTCGGTGTGGCTTTCAGCCCTTGTGCATGCTCATGATAGTGATTTAGGTTGACTCGATTTCATACGTATGATTCAGATACTTTGTGTGTCTGCGTGTGGACATGGCAGTCCACCGGGACTTGGTACTGAAGCTCTTCATCAGTATCCAGTGTCTGGAGACACTGTCAGCTCAGCTCGCTGGGAGTGTATCAGTTTGCACGAGGCTCTGTTAGTGGAGATTCGTCTCTGGTTATTGGTCTGTACAGACAACCTTTAACAACAGTGTCTAGTGCTGGAACGGAGGGTAGAGAGGCCTGTCTCCTTCAACCCGAGAGCCCCTCAGCGCTCTTTACGCTAATAACACAGCACAATATCGGACATCTGACACCCCAGATCAAACTCCATTACATTAAGGAAACATTAGACCAGAGAGTCATCCCCATGCATGCGCATGTCACGGTGGCGGGCCGGGTTCTAGAGCTCTGGCCAGATTTGGACTGGGAAACACATATGATGAGTAGTGTGTGTGTGTGTGTGTGTTTCCTCTCAGTAGTGTTAGTTCTTTGGAAGTTGCTTTCAAATACTATTGCTGTCATTGCATGAGGCTGGAAACAAATTGTACATTGACTATGTTTACACCATTTTTCCTTTTCCCAGCAGATCAGGGATTCGAAAATGAACACAGGCTTTCTTTCTTTCTTTACCTTCTTTTTGATCTCAGATCTTATAAACAGTTTCTTAATAACGGATTACACATTCCTATAACATTTTGGTCATTTGCTTCACTTTGCTTTCACACAAGATTAAGATAAAGTGTCTACTTTAATGGAAAACTGAAAAATATCCCATTTTAAAAATAATTTGTGATTTCAATAATTAGTTTGTCGTTACCTTTTTTTGGAACAAAATTTATTTGTACGTTTGTAGCTTGACAAATCATTTTTCTTAGATTTATTGAAGCTGAATCAGTGCTTTATTTCAAACAACATTTGTCTTCATCTATAGTGCACGATTTAGACACAACAAAAATAATTGTCTGCAGAAGACTGTTTTTGATAATCCAATCAAACAGCTTTATGGGGACACTTAATCATGCTGATGAGCTCTTGTCAGTGCTACACCAGTATTTCAGCCACTTTGAAGTGAGTTAATGTGACTTCAGTTTTTTAATATTCAACAGCATGATGTGAACCAAAATGAATCCGCCCCATCTTTTCCCACTAACCTTCTTTTGGCCTCATCAAGGTTGATTTGTGTAATTAAGGACCTTTGACTTGCAGTGGTTGCTCTGAAGCAGAAGAAAAGTTAGTTTCAGGGTTGATGAGGTGATGTGGTGGTGGTGGTGATGAGGGGGGATTACAGTCAGAGGTAGGCTGATCTTCATTAGAGGAGGCTAGACAGGGGCTGATGCTGACTGTGGACTTTAGCAGCGTGCATGATTTAAGTGTCCGCTCAGCCTGGCCTTCATAAGGATCATGCCGGGCCTTTGATGTTTCATTATGTACGGCTCTCCAGGAACAAAAGCACACAGGCCACATCAAAAAGCCACCATGCTAAAGCATTAGGAGAGGCCTCTGCCCTCGCTCTGCACTTTTAGCACTAGATTACTAAAATGAAGTCTGTAGCAGAAGAGAAATGGGAAAATGCGACAGCAGTAGAGCCACATCAGAATTACAAGATTTTCCATCACAAAGGACTATCTGAGCATCTTTAGGGAAGCAGGCTCAACAACACACTGAGCCATAAAACCTGCACAAGTTCGAACCTGCAAATAAAATCATCCCAGTACCCGATAAAGTTCCTCCATGGTAGTTAAAGTTTGTTGCCAGAACGTCTCATGCATATTGCTTTTTAGTGACACTGACCTCAAAGCTTGTTGCTTCAATAAATATCCTGGTTACTCTCTTATATGGAGTAGAGGCAATTGTAACCTTTCATATTCTGATTGGATTGTGCCATAAGGGGGTTATTTGGGTTAAGAACTACTCTAAAGCCTCTTGTACAGCTGTACTCTTGTACTTTACCTAATCCGACGCATTTTATAAACACACAGCAAAAAAAGATCATTTTTTGTTTTCCCCTAAGTCCTATGGTTAATAATATTAGGCCACCTGTTCGCTTGTTTTAGGACAACCTTATTGGAATTTTTCCCAGACTTGAAATTAGTATCTTTCACTTGAAGAATGTGATGTCATCTGTGACTGAACAATATCACGGTAATGTCTTCTGAACCCTGTTTGTTCTGCCATATGAATAACAAATGATACTTAAAAGAGATCATAACGCTTGCTTTGATGATGCTCACTGATCCTCTTCCCCCTTTATCACGTGCGGTTAATAAATAATAAAATTCACCCTTCATAATAATTCAAGCTCTGCATGTCAATCCACATACCATGATTAATATTGCATTCATTTTGCATTCATTATTAACGCATCTTCTAGATATGTGAAGTGTAACTGGTCGCAGCGCTGCAGTATTTGTGGTCTAGATTCATAAATTGGTGTACTCGAGGTTAACGTATCTTTGGTTCTCCGTTAACCTGTAGCAAAATGCCAAGTATATTAAGCTAAATGCTCATTGGGATGCGACTATTAATTACATTTACTAGTTTAACTATTTTAATCAAGCTACACATTGGTCCATCCATCCATTGTCTATAGCCGCTGATTCCAAATCAGGGTCACAGGGATCTGCTGGAGTTTATCCCAGTTGTCATGGGGCAAAGGTCACCAGCCCAGCACAAGTTTTAAGATTCACACAATTTAGTGTCAAGTCGCTGTTATCATTGGTTAATTGTCATTTTACATTTACATAAAAGGTTCTATAGGATTGTTGGCTTATTGTATAGCCAAAACATTAGAAATCTACAAACAAAACAACAGTTAACATCGGGAAACTTTGTATTCCAAAGTAAAACAGTCTGTGTACGACATCTGGTGAAGTTAGAACAGAGGATAACAGACATGTGAAGAAGAAGAAGGGGCAAAGATTTGCTAAGCAATCTGACAGAGTTAGAACAGAGGCGTCAGGAGGATTGTGCAGGGTGATGGGATGGTGCATGAGGTTGAAGGCAAAAGGCGTGGAACTTAGATGGGTTAAAAAGGCTTTGGGGCTTATGGAGAGATGGATCATCAGAATGATTGATGGATTGAATTAAGGAAAATAAAAGTATCTAAAGAGTAGGTTTAAAAAATATCATTCATTCATTCATTCATTCGCTTATTCCCAAATCCGGGGTCACGGGGGTCTGCTATGCCTATCCCAGTACACATAGGGAGAAAGGTGGGGGGGGTAGACCCTGGACGGGTTCCCAGTCCATCTCAGGTCAACACATAGACAGACAACCATTCACACACACTTTCACTCCTATGGACAATTTACAATCACCTATCGACCTAATCTGCATGTTTTTGGACTGTGGGAGGAAACCGGAGCACCCGGAGGAAACCCATGCAAGCGCAGGGATAACATGCAAACTCCACACAGAAAGATCCCGGCCCGGGATTTGAACCCGGGACCATCTTGTTGTGAGGCGACTGTGCTATCCACTACGCCCCGCCCTAAAAAATATCATTCATATTTGTTAATAAGCTAATTAAGCATAGAAATATTTTTACTAACCGTTTTATGTGCCAATAACTCTGAAAATGAAAAGAAAATATGTAGACAGAACTGTATATAATAAGGGGAGCAGCAGAATACTGATCAGGTGGCCTTTTAATAGATATAAATGAATATTATATTTTAAAGTATTGTAAAGGATGTGATGGTTTCGTGACATGGCAGTGACTAAAATCTGAACGCTTTTACAGTGAAGAGATGGAGGAATAAACATCGCCTAGCATCACCCCCTCACCTCTGTCAACCTGCTAGTGATGGTCAGGGGATCAGCATGTCCATGAAATTCTCTTTATTGTTGTTCAGTGTTTGGATAGTGGCAAACCCATTTTACACTGAATTCCACCCTGTAAGGCCATGGCTAATTGGACAAATTTGCACAGCAGGGAAGGAAGCACAGCACAGCAGGAGACTTGATATATGGGATATATGGGTACAGAGCTGCTGCACACTTGGTGCAACGAGTTGATGCAAGCTACACATTGAAGGTTAGCTGGCATTGTGCTGGAAAAGTCTGAGGAAGACAAAGAATAGCCATTAATAAACCAATATATATATATATATATATATATCTCCTAAACATACAACTCTGATGTTGATATTATTTTATAAGCAGTGGTGTTTCATACTCTTAGCCACCATTGCTTAATTTTTTTCTCCTTCCATTTAATACATTTGTAAATTTTAAATAAACAGCACACATTTTATTTTTATCCTTTATCTTTATTTTAACAGACTTTTTCTTCTTATATTCCTTAATCAATAACTTTTACTTGTTCTAGGATGAAAGTTATGGTTGCATTATTACCTTAGTTGCTGTAGTTAGTGTGTTTTGTGGAAATCGTGCCAGCCTTCAGGGACATCCTAGTAAAGGCTGTGATTACGTCCTAATGACCCAGACCTTCTGAACAAAGAACACCAATAACACCTACCAGATCTAGCATCGGCGTGTGAAGGCAGAACAGGGACAGAGCTGGTTTGCTTAAGGGCCTCCTCACGTTTCTTTCCCAAATGCAGGGAAAAGGAAATGGAGCGTGAGATCTATCCCGGTCTCGCCAACGACAGATGTTAGCCTCCAATGCGCATCTATGTGCTTGTTATTTTTGCCTGGCTTTTACTGTAACTCCTTTACTTACAATCCATGTAGTCAAGCTAGCCATAACGTTTAGAAGTTACCATATACGCCTTGCTGGGAGTTTTTTTGTGGTGAGATAGCCAAATGTGCCTCAGTGGAAGATGAGAAAAGGAGTGTAGTTTGTTGAGTTAAATAGTCTGGTAATTGCAGTGGGTGTGTACACAGCCGTGGGTGAGATCTTTGTCGAGATGGGTGCAGGTTACAGTACCAAAGAGTTTGCTTCCGTGGGTTAGATCTCAGTCCGGAACTCACCACACTACCAGCTGGTTTTTACAGACATACTCAGACCCATACAAGGGTACCCATGCATTTTTGCACATAATGATAGATTTCAGCACCCGGACCACAGTTAATACTAAAATCGACGAGGCGGTGGACTGAAGGAGCTCTGCTCCAAATCTGACAGTGATTTGTTTTGCATGTCAGCTGTTGTTGTTTTTCCCGCCATTGCTGCAAAATTAGCTTAGTCTTTGATGTGTGTTTCTCCAAAGGGACATGGACCACGCAATCTCTGGCCTTCGGATCGAGCAGACTACCAGATTTTTTTTACACTTGCTGGGCTACTTTGGCTTACCATGTGAAAAGTTGTCATTATTTTGTATCGCACAATGAAAGTCATTGGGAATTTCATCTTCATGTCTTTCTTCTAACTTCTGTCACCTAAGACTAAGTCATGTTAAATGCTGCACTCCTATTTAATAAAGATCCTTGCCCAAGAGTTCTAAGTTCCCTCTTAGTTATTTTTTTGTTCTTGTGGTGGTAAAGAAATTTGGTGGTGGTAAAGATCTAGTGGTATTAATTGGATGACTTTCTCGTTTTCCTTTATTTCTCTTTGTCTAAGAAGGCACACTGGCTCCCACTATCCTACAGATTGTAATAAAACAATGTGTTTTAGAAGTCACATCATTAGTTGAACGCATGAACCAAAACACATCCGTTCTGGAAATGTATCAGTCATGGTTTGGTTGTGATAATATTGTAGGCTTTCAGCATCCAGCAGAGCACCATTAAGTCTGTTATTTGGAAATGGAAATGGAAAAAATATGGCACAGCTATGACTGCTTTGAGGAAGCAATTCACCAAAAGTCAGTGACCGGATAAAGACACTGCAGTCCATGACATTCAGTTTTAATTAACTTTAACTGATTGTCTAAATGTGGGAATGATCTTAAAACATAATAATAATAATAATAATAATAATAATACTATGAAATGCAACTACTCTTGTAGTTCTTCCTCCCATCCTTCCTCATGCTGCCCTGTTTTTGGCTCCTTACTGGACAAGTCATGCAGAAAGGATAGTCAGTGCTTGTGAGGTGTGCCATGACCCTGCTGTTATAAGATTTCTTTACACTCTGCCCTCAGGTCAAACCTGCTGAGCTCACACAGCAGGACACATCAACAGCTCCACTTCCATCAAATGCATTTCAGTGCCGTCTTTAACTCACCGGAGACAAGCAAAAGAGATCTGTTATTGTACAACCAGAGAACAGCAATGTCTATTGGTGGTTTTCCGGGGCTCATTTGGTTTATCTTTAGTCTCAGTTAACCCTTTGGTTACTGCGCTTTTTTAGTTTCTTAGCAGAAACACCATTGTGTAGCCTGACACTGAGTCGCATCACAGCGCCGCTGATCTGGCTGTTTTCAAATCAAATTAGCTAGTCCCCTTTTTTTTTCTTCTGCCCCATCTCGTGAGTGTACATGAAAAAACATGCAGCGTTGCCTGCTAGTGTGCAAGAGTCTCATTACCACAACAAACTGTCGCCCAAAGAAAATCAATGACGCATCTGCCCTCCATTGCGTTTAGTCTTGTTTGCCATCTGGAAATGGTTTAACCTACAGTATTAACCTAGAGGATTTTTTTCATGCTTTAGACATTATCCGATACCTCCAAAAACAATATTTATTTATTTCTTTAGTTTATCTCTTCTTGTATCAGAAGCCAAATGAAAGGCAAAATTATGCTGCAACTGGCAGTAAATGAATGCAGACTGGGATGCAGGGCGTTACCATTATTAATCTATTTCTGATTTATGTGCACATATTATTCAATTTTATTGTACCTGCTAATGCTAGTAGATAAGGTCTAACAGATGTTTGTCTTCATTTAATACAAAAGCGGGGGGAAACCGGCACTTGATTTTTAATTATTTAGTAAAATATTGTATCATTGTTTTTTATGTGGCTGTATTTTCTGATATATGATCATTCATCTCATATAGCTTTAGGATCCTGTGTATATGTAATCATTGCAGTAGGTGGGATATTCTGTCTATGATCCAAAGAGGTTTCATGGACGTTGTGAGTCCAGAGAAAGAGAGTGACCTCAGGGGCCAGGTTTAAAAGCCAGACTCCTGTCCTCTCATGTTTAGCTTGGCCAGAGCCAGGGCAGATCGATGATCTGTAAAGTGGATTTGTTATTGCCTTGTTTGGTTTGGCAGCATTTGAAAGAAGATGCCTGATTACAGTCCCAGATGTCACTGCACACATGGAACTTACTGTGAAGCGCTTTTCCCCTTCCTCTTTCATCACGCTTGCTTATGGCTGCTAAACATCCAGTAGCTTTGCCGTTGAACTGTCTCTGTGTAAACAAGGTGGATTTTTAAAGTGACTCTATTCAGGTTCGGTTTTAAGTTGTTTAGCATTGATTCTGTCTCTCGTCTTTGACCCTTTGTTCCACCAAAGAGACCTTGCCCAACATCTCTATTGTTGCCATGAATATTAGTTTAGCATTCCAAATTGAACCATGTTTTTCCTTAATTATATAATGGGTTATGCTATGTGCACCGACCCTCTGTCTGTGTCCATCTTCCTGCTCGATACGGACCACTCTGAAGAACATAAATCCTGTCCCGCTTATTGTGCCTAGTACATTGATTCATTTAATTAAGGAACTATTGAGGGGCTCTACATGTTAAAGTAGTAATCATCCACACCAGCCTTCTAATCAACTTACATGTGGAACGTGTACGCACGTGTATGCGTATCTGAGAGCATGTGTGTGGCCATATAAAAACCTGACACTTTTATTGCAGGTTACTGGTTGGAGGAATGGCGGTACCTCACATGGTGGCTTAGCGGTCCTGATTTTGGACACATGTAGCTTCAGTGTCCTTGAGTTAATCATAAACACACAAACACGCAGAAGTAGCTTGGTTTTATTGTGCATATTATTTTATAGAGCATTTCCTCTTTATTATCAGATGGGATTTTGACCGATTTTGGAAAGTTTAAATAAAACTTTTTTTTTTCCCCTGACCTCCGCTCCGTGGACACAGCCTATTGAAGTGTCAGCTAAGCAGGCTGAGCTGGTAATGCTTGCTATTCCGGGCATGAAGCGATTTTCAATAGTCCTTTTGCGACTGTGGCTTGTCAGACTGTACAAACATGATCCTCATGTCATACTTTTGGATCTCAGTTGTGATTGTACAACTCACACAAGCAAATCTTATCCGGTTTTAGGTCATTAATCTCTGACACATTGGGTAACCCGTATTTCTCACTAAACACTAGCTAGCATTAAACAGACAGCAGTCATGACACATCATACAAACACTTCTCTTCTCTTCCCCCCCCCCCCATAACTCAATATCATTTATAACAATTGACAGTCCTCCATAAAGTTTCACTGCAGGAAAATGTTTCAAATCTTCGGCCACTGTCAAAAGTTTATTGGAAGAAAAAGTGATCGTTAAGTTCCATTAATCGTCTGTCGGTGATTCCACAGAACAGTTTTCAGCTCCAGCTTTTGTTCCAACACACTTCCCTTCCACTAAACCTGTAATTGAACTCTTCAGCATAACACAAGGAGTAATTGTAAGCAATTGTATGCAGAAGGTTTTTTTATCCCAAATTAGCCCTTTAATTAGACCTACATCTTGCTTTTCCACTTGAGCAGCGCTGGCTCTGTTTAAAAGCGGCAGGCTCTGTTAGAAACAGCAAGGCCACAGTTATGGTAGGTTTCATAGGAAAACACTGATAAGAAGCTCTGTATCCCAGACGTGTCCCAGGAGGAAACTGAGGAAAAGGTGTGTGTGTGTATGTGTGTGTGTGTGGGGGGGGGGGGGGGGGGGTGACAGGCCAGTGTCAAAGCCAACGAACGGGTCAGAGGGGGGGGTTGCCTTTACCTTTTGTCTCACCGCCAGCTGAGACCTCTGTCCTACCAACAAGCTTCATATTTTTCCATTCTTCCTCTGGACAACATGAAGCAAATTGTTGCCTGTACAGCACTAACCAGGTTAACGATCCAGACACAAGACTTGCAGTCGCCAACCACGTCTAAGCGCCCTCCACCCTGTCCTCTGCTCACCGTCCTCCTGTGTCTCAAATGAAATCATACCCCTTGCAGCATGCATTCCTATTTCTGTTTGCATGAGAAAATCTAAATAATGTACTGCTATATATTTGACATGTTAGAGCAACTGTAAACAGATTGTGATGCTCGTTTATGTTTTTGCTAGGTCATTTCCTGACGAGTAGCATGAATTATGAGGACATGTGTTATTCAGTGATGACTGACTTGAGATTTTAGGTCAGGCCATTTTAATTAGCAACCAGTTGTTATTGTTTTTTTCTTAAAGGCTTCAGTTGCAGCTCAGGTCTTTGTGCAGTTTGCAGGGGCTTTTGGTGATTCAGAGAAGGTGTCTGTTCTCAAAAGATGCCAGAGCCAAATAATGGGTTCCACTGTATTCAATGACGTCAAATTTATGGTGATATATGTTCAGCTAGTATTTTAAACAAAAAAACCTCGTGGACCAGAACTTCTCATGCTGTCATCCGTAGCCGAGTATTGAGTATCCGAGCAAATTAGTGACAGTTGTTTTTGTTTGTGGAAGGTTTGAAGTTCCCTTCATAGTGCACATATAAATAAGCCACAAGTGTGTGGGGTTGTGTTTTAACTCTTTGAACTTTTCTTTGCATCTGTTTTCAAGGTTAAACATGTAAACAAAAGCCAGACCATAATGGGAAAGATGGATCTAAAGACGCATGTATGGAAAAACTGATATAATGAAATTAACATTGTGCAAACAATTTGTGATTATCTCATCCAAGATTGAACATAGCATCAAATTACAGAAAATAATCCCTAAAAATATCAACCCAATAAATCCTGAAGTAATACATACTGAAAACAGACGTTTATGTGTTGCATCCAAATCTACTGTCAGCCACAAGAACACACAGGTGTATGAAGAGGATCCAAAGGGGTTTGGGAACAATCTTTTAGACAGTTTTTGGAGAGCAAGAGAAACAGAACCCAAGCACGACACCTTAAAATGTAAAAAAAAATTTAAAAGGTAGCATTGTTAACATGTGGCTGTTTGCAGAACTAAATGATTGTCTGCATTTATGTTATTAGTATTTATTAAAATGTCAAACATTTCTTTTCACTTAATGAAGTTAGAAATGAAGTCAAAAATCCCCCCAAAATCGCACTCTATAATTCTCAGTCTTGGCCATTATTTCTTATATATAAATATATATATGCCCTGCGATGACCTGTCCTGGGTATGCCCCTGCTTTTCGACCCTTTGTGAGCTGGGATAGGCTCCAGCAGACCCCTGTGACCCCGAATTAGAAAATAAGGTGTGTGTGTGTGTATGTTTTTGTATGTGTGTGTGTACGTGTGTACGTGTGTGTGAGTGTGTGTGTGCGCGTGTGTGTGCGCGTGTGTGTGCGCGTGTGTGTGCGCGTGTGTGTGCGCGTGTGTGTGCGCGTG
>JAOTRA010000037.1:7056924-7067731 GCA_026260255.1 Pseudolaguvia tuberculata | reverse complement strand
TGTGTGTGTGTGTGTGTGTGTGTGTGTGTGTGTGTGTGTGTGTGTGTGTGTGTGTGTGTGTGTGTGTGTGTGTCACCAGAGCTGTCAGAGCACTCAGCCAGTTTGTCAGTAACAACACCAGTCAGCGTCTGCTGTGTGTCAAGCATAACTTTCCCCTTTAATTCTTTCTCAGGCCAAGACTGTCTTTATTATTAATGCTGTCACACCGCACCCTTAACCAACCCCTAACTCTCAACAGCCAACTAAAGGCTTGCGTAAAGAATACCATGGACTGGCTTCTTTTTTTCCAGTTGATTAGCTGTTAAGTATATAATCTAACACAATAGGCCATGTTGTTATAGAAGAATAATTATGGGTTGACATCATATGACATGAGGTGTTTTAAACTATTTAGACCATGGTGATTTTTCAACTATTTTCATAAGTTACAATAAATACATGATAAAATCTGGGGTGTTTATCTGACACCTTTAGATGGAGTGACTTATTTTTTGTTTATCTTATTATACAACAGAGCGAAGGGCCTTGCTCAGGGGCCCAGCACAGAAAGCCAAATTGCGCCGGGAATTGGACCCATCAGGTCAGCAGGCAAACAATTTGAACTACTAATCTACTTCCTTTGTTTTGCTCTCGTTTACATCTACATCCCTGGCACTTATCAGATGTCATTATCCAAAAGGACTTACAATTATTGCAAGCAAGCAATTAATTCCTAATGGCCTTTTTAACACACCCATTAGCAACAGCTTGGGGGTTCTGGGATAAATTCCTAATCAACACTTCTAATCAACACTTTCAACACTTTTACGGCAAACTGTCCAATCATATCGTGATTTTTTTATAGAACTGTTCAAGTAGTTTCTGATTCCAAGCTGAAGCACAGATACCGATTACAGATTGTAACTCATAGTTCATACTGTTGTGCTGCATCAGTTGATTGATTTCCCATCTCTCACATTGGATCATGCTTCCGTGTTGTCTGTTTTTCCAAAGCCTGGATATGTTTTAGATCGTTCACAGCTAGCCTGTGGAATGCAGACATGAAGTCTCTAAATCAAAAACCCTGTGCTTTGCTTAATCCATGCAGAGTTTAAGAGCCGAAACAGAACAGAGTGACATGACAAGACTGGTTCATTTCCTTATTTGCATACCTTTTTTACTGGGAAATGACAAGTCTTTATCACCCGAAGTGGCATGAAGCAGGATATATCTTAGCTTAACTTTGATCTACCCCTTTTAACAGATGCAAGTTCTCACACCCAAGCAAATGGAATCAGGGTGTATAAGTGCCACACACACACACTACTTCAGACCTACACTGCATTCTGTGCTATTAAAGGTTTAAAGCTAATTGCTAGAAGAGTGGGCAAGACTGGGAATGCATTGTGTGCGGGTGCACATGAGTCAAAACACAGCGTGATTATTGATGGAATTACTAACACTGCTAAAAAGGGCAAGTTAAAAAAAAAGTGGTGAGGCATTTCATGATTTAAAAGCTAATGTACAAAGTAACAAAAGGGTGGAGGCTCGTGTCTCTGAGAAAAAAAAGTTCCTCAAAGCTGCATATCATGTTGTTAATCCTTAAAGCTTACACATACATTAGACATTGCACAACGTTGCTGAATGCTTCTGGCAGATTTCAGGTCTGTATGGTCTTGGTGGGGATACCCGTGCCTGCGGTGTTGCCAGTCTCAGGAGTGCTTGAAGGTGGGTGTGAGTGAGAGAGAGAAGTAGCACTTTAGAATTATCCTCTATGAGAAAGATTATGAAGGCAAGCCACCGACAGGAAAGCTAAAGGTTACCGAAATAAATCCAGCTAAAGTGCCTGGTGTTTTGCTTATCTGGCGAGTCAGCTAGCAGGGACACTTTAAAGAGGACACTCTCTCCAGCAGATCCACTAACTGTTGATAAGTACTGGCTGTGTCCTCTGATCTCAAGCACATTTACACCACTGATTGTACAACTGTCTATAACGGATGCACACTTTCACCACACTTATTTGTCAAAAGCTGGAGATTATTTGATAGCGCTTTTCTACAGTGTTTACTTTTCTTCCGTTTGTTTTCCGTGTGGATTTTCCACCAGCCAGCAGGTTGTTTGTCAGACGTAGGTGACCATCATTAGCAAACCTAAAAGGTGCCTTTCTCAGCCATAAATCCTCATTGAGCTGAACTCATTTATGGCCATATAATAAAAAGTAATTAAATTAATCGCACCTCAACTGATTCAGCTGCTCATCTATGTGTTTGACTTGTTAAGTCATGCTCTGGTAGCCCAGAGACCAGGTTACGTGTATCCCGATGCCTCTGATATGCGTGTGGACAGCTTGCCCGTCTGACACAAGGCTTGGTTGTAAAGATGAATGCACGCCACATTAAATCCTTAAATCGCAGCAGTGTGAGATAAACAGGCCTGTGTTCTCCAGCAGCTGGGATAGGACAAATCCACATGGATTCTAACATAATGAAAAACACTGCCAATATTATTTCTTGCTCTTTTTTTCCCTGTAAAAATCATCTTCATCTCACTCAGTAATATAGGTGCTTCTGTTCTGGACATTGGCTTCTCAGTGCACTGCTCATCCCCTGGCAGGCGTTTATTATTTAATTGGCCAAGGTCTCAAGCTGAGGGCTGTGAAGAATGAGGAATGCAGACTGCAGCAGGTTGTCAGCCACTCTGATGAAGAGATCTCTCCCAGTAGACGGCATGAACTCCTGACCTCCTCATCCCTTCTGCCGGTGTCATTCTGCCGCCTGACTGCCTAAGAGTGCGAGAGAAACTGTTCCTAAGTCTTACTATTCTATTACGCTATTGTACCCAAAGAACTGAAATTTGCCCTCAAATGATAGATCAGCAAAGGTTGAGGGAATTTGTGTACTCGTGCCTGCCTATGGTTCTCTCTGGCTTAGCTTTGATTTATACACGCACAACTGCTGGTTTCTTTTTTCATGAACGCACACACACACACACACACACACACACACATAGTGAGATTAAATCTCAATAAGCTGCACAAATGTTTCACATGCACATAGATCCACATGTACTTTTTCACTCCATGTGGATACTCAGTTCTTCCCTGTAAAAGTACAAGTTCTCCTCTCAGGAAAAATCATTCTAATTGAGGATGTGTGATAGAACATTCTTATGCTACACAGATTTGTTTGTGTACTACACTGGCTCTTTGAAGCTGGTTTTGTTGGAGTGTACACTCTGGAGTGTCCAGAGTCAGACATGGGATAATCAGCTTTTTATGAAGTGGTTATCTGCTTTGTGTGTCTGGCCAGCATGGTGTTTTACAGCAGATAGCAGTAGGCCTCTGCGTCCATATCAGCAATGGGCTGCTGCTCGGCCGCGCTTCTCTCTCGCATGTCATTATGGCCTGTCAGAGGCCCTGAGTGTAGTTGAGGCTGTACAGGAGAACACTGGCCGTTACAGATAGCCACTGGCCCAGAGATCAAAAGGCCTTATTCTGAGCGTCTCTGATAACCCAGCTGTACTTCACAAAGTGTGTGTGTGTGTGCAGAGACACCCCAGAAACACCAATGTCTTACAGTTCACAATCAGAAAATTAGGAGACAACTGAAATGAATTATTAGTGGGAGGTACCATATGGGATTTGTTTGGGTCATGGGATTCAAGGATTTAAGGTTTCATCCTTGCAATTGGGCTTTCATGTTCACTATTTTTATTTCGTTAAAGGATTTTTGGGGCATTTTTTACCTTTATTGTTTGAACAGAAGGATAAATTATGGAGATAGAGGGACAAAAGTGGAACCAGAAAGGACCCTAGCCTGGAATCGAACAACAAGCATGCGGGTGCCTGTGATGTAACTTATGATAACATGGCACCAGTCACGTTTACTATTTACAGGCCTAAAAATGATCCTATCCCTCTTCCCTACTGAAAATGACAAAATATGTTATTATCGGTCACAAATAGTTGAGGGCTAAATACAAAGGGTTAAAAACAGTCTTACATATACATATCTAATACATATTGTCTAATTGTGCTCTCTCTCTCTCTCTCTAACCCCCCCCCCTCTCTCTCTCTCTCTCTTGTTCTCTTGCTTGCTCAATCTCTCACTTTCCCCTAGGCACCTTTGACCACAGTGTGACCCTGCTGGAGGTGTGTGGCAGCTGGCCCGAGAGTTTTGGTTTGCGTCACATGTCTTCTGTGGATGCTACAGATGAGGGCTTGAGGGAGAGGCTTGCTGAGGCGATGTCTGAGTCACCCAGCAGAGATGTTATAGGTGCTGGTACAGGTGAATTACAAAATTGACTGTTATTCCTCTTTGCAGGTATATTAACAGCTTTATAAATACATGCTGTAAATGTTGTTTCATTTTCATTTTTCTATAAATTGCAAGAGAAATTGATTAGTATGTTCCAGCATTTTAAAAACAGTAAATGCTGTTTATCTAATGCAATGTGACTGAACTAAACACATGTTATCAGTTGTCATCTCTAATGCCCTCTGGCAGGATTGTCCATCACTTGAGTCATCTATATTGTTATTATATGTACTGAGCACAAAGTGTGGTAGGACTCGTTTAGTTTGCTAAAAGCCAGATCCTGGCATGCTAAAGAGATTTCTCATGAGGATCAACTTGGAAATTTGGCAGTTTTTTAAATAATGAATTAGGTTGTCTGCAGTATGAAAGAGAGCAAAAAGAGGGGGGAATTGCCATTCTGGGCAATCCAAATGTTTAACTCATTTAAGAAGCTACAGTTCTATAGTCCTCCCCCTCATCAAACAAGAGTCCCTTTGATTTCTGAACGAAGATGGAGGTTGAATTCTGCACGCCGCTGTTTGGAGCAGCAAGGTCACAAGGCCCTAATGTACTTAGCATCGACTGGCCCCCTCTTGTAGTGCGTCTATTAGGCACTAATTTGATTTGTACCTATTCATTTGCAGTCCCTGCAGCAGCACCGAGTTGGCCCTCCTCGTAATTGGTTCTGTCTCTATTTTTGCATCATTAGATTAAGGCCGACTCCCGGACACTTGTAGTCTGCGCTTGTCCATCCATTTATACAGCCTAATGTAACACAAAATTCATTACTGATCACATTACACTCAACTTTTGGCCCTCTATCAAGGCAGATGAACACATAGTTAACCCTTTCCTGCAGTAGAAAGCCCTGAGCGTTGCTCAGAAATGGGGACATACTGCTGGAGCCTTGGATGAGATACGGCTATCATTTTTATCAGCTTCCGCCTGTGTCTTAGCCAGACATCACTGCTATAGAAAAAACCCCACAGAAAAATAAATCTAATCATATACTCTTAAACCATAGCAATGGATTAGCAAATCTAGAATAAATGCTGATATTCCTTCACCCATCATTCCTACAATCTTTTATAGGAAGGAGTCAATTAGTAGGTTTCATGATTATTCATGACTTTTTAACCTCAAAATCTGTGTGTGGCGTTGCATGATATTTGGAGTGGTGTATATCATACCCAGAAGCTCTCTTTCTAGTTCAAGGCGGCAACTTCAGTGACAGTCACTTTGAAAAACAGAGGCAGATGGTTCTACACTTAAGATCTCACGCACATGCACGTGTCTTTCCTTCTGGAGAAGATTCGACTGCCTTGCTGTCATAGACAAGACTTATTTCTTCTTTGCTTTATGCTCCTCTCTAACTAATTCTCCATCATTGCCTCCATCTTGCCCGTATCCCCCATCAGTCTTTCTCTTCTGGCATGTTTGGCTAAAGCAGCAGACAGGCAGCAGGCCTCTGTTTCAGCTCTTCAGAGAAAATGAACATGATGGGTTGATGAGAAGGTCGTCTGTTCTGCTCCGCCTGCAGCAGGTGATGGGGCTGGCATTCCTAAAGCTCAGTCATTCTGAAATTAGATTTCATTCAGTGACATGTTTCAAAATAAATTTTAGTAATTGATACAAAAGCAACATAAATTCCATTTACGCTAAGGGACGGTACAGGACAGTGGCATTTTCAGTGTCATGAAGCTCTGCTTTCTCTACACTGTATACCACAAGTATATCTGTTTGTATTAATGCTAAACCTGAGGTCTTAGTTGATGTCATTTTTCATTATAAGAGTCAAGAATGAATGCATCTGAGTATATTTCTCTCTAATCTGCTACTTTAATGTAGACATTAGACTTTTTTCATGCTTTACATGTAGCCTTAGAATTCCTCCCCTAGTGTTTATATGATTCATCTTTTCTGTTTGATTGAAGATACATTTAAGTTGTATTTATCTTTTTCAGGATCATTTCAGGAACATTTTAACTCCCTGAAGTTTCTCATTCTAAAGGTTTTCCCTGTGTTTTGTTTTTCGTACCTGTTATTCTAAAAATCCCTCAGCGATTCAATGTTTACTTCAGGATGTCACTGGCTCAGTTGGATACTTTGCCAGCAATGCCACAGATTAAAACAGAAGACCACCAATTTTTTGTAAATGGTTCTACACACACTAGACAGCATGATATCAAATGTGTACACTGGGTATTGAAGCCGTCATACACTAGGTTATAGCAGTGGTTTTCCATTTTTATATTTTGTCTTCTGTTTGTATGGTTTCTCTAAATGTCTTTAAAACATCACATAAAAGGCTTGCTATGGATGCGAAAAATATTTAGTCCAGTTCTAATCGTGATTGGCGGAACATATTTAATTTTTTTTACGTGTGAAAACTCAGCACAAAAATGTTAAACTCCGTCTGCAAAGACCTTAATACTTAAAAGAGCTGATACCTTTTGTGCACTTGACAGAGAACCTACACTGGCCTAACAGGCCATGTTACAATAGCTGCTTTGTGAAGAGAATGTTTGTGACAACTCTCTCAAGTACCAAGTCTTTCTCCCAGAACATCCTCTAGCATTCCTTCGGGGAGTTCCACACGGCCCACACACACTCTCCCACTCTCTTTTCCACACACACTCTTAACCTGACACGCATGGACACACGTAGGTGAACACAAACGGCCAAATGTATACATACAAACACTGAGAGTCCGTCACACATGCATACACTCACTTACTCAAGCACTCACACAGTCATGCTTGGAGTTTAATGGGAAAACATGGGCTTCACTCACACAAGATTACACAAGCAAGCGCACACACACACACACACACACACACACATGCAACTTGACTCCAGTTTGCTTTACATGTCGCCATTTTTGTACTGTTTAAGGAAACAATAAACTGTTATACAACAGTACGGTTAAAGGTTTAATCCAAACTTAAACATAAAGGGTCGATTCATTTTCTGTAACAGCAGTTTAGACTGAAGTTCCAGCTATGTTTATAATTATAAACTTATTTTCAAATATTATCATTCTTGTTGTAAACTAACTAAAGCGTTAAAGTTGTAACCTTACTTATAGAAGACTTTTAGTTCCAGATATAATGAATAATAGTATATGTTTCATTAAGTAATTGATATATAATTTTAATAAAACACACTAGGACATTTTCATCCCCACCCTGCTTTATTACCTGCTTAACACCAAGTACTACTAATTAGTAAGATATACTTTATTGCCCGACTCGTGTTTGTCTGCAGACAGACTCAAGACGCTTTGTTTAGTCTTCAGCCAGCCTATATTGATCGAGTAAACCAGTACACATTTCTCTATGATCCTCTACAATATAAAAGAACTTCCAATTATAACATTGCTAATTCTTTTTTTGGAATTCGTTTAACATTTGTGGTAGATACAATAGTCAGTAAAGCGTTCTGCTATCTTTAATGGCATTCGGTCACATTTTTGAGGCAATGCAGGTGAAAATCACTCTGGTACACAGACACACATAAAGAAGCCCATTAAAGTCCTGCTCAGCTATCTACTAATATGCAGCTGGTGTTTTTGCAGCCTGCTGAGAAATCGATGAGTAAATCTTTGGAAGAATAAAGATTAGATCTTAAAAAGAATGTCAATGTGAAATATCCACAGAACTGTCTAATATTAAAGATGAAAGAAAGTTTATCACAAATATGAAGTAAATGTCCTGTTTAACCGGACGACAGCTCGTAATAATCTACTCCTTACAAATAAGTGGGCTCATCAAACAAGTAGCCAAGGAACATCTGGGTCTGGCCTTGTGAAAACCTCCATTTTGTTTGGGTTGATAAAGGTAATATCGCTATTTGGATTGGCCCGAGTCATACTTATTCATTTGTTCAATGGCTAGCCATTATCTGAGTCAGTGCTCATTTTAATAGCAAAAGATAGCGATCTCTAGCGCAATAACGCATAGCGGAAAGTGCGCTGGCCTAGCCGCCCGCACGGCACGCAGGATATTAGCACCCTGCTAATTAATCATACAGTGCCTGCTTACACAACATCTATGATGGATTACTGTAGCAAACCTGCTGCTAATCCAACTTGGTTCCGTGCTGTACTGGAGTGAGTGCTGAGTTGAGAGACAATAATAAAGTTCAATTGCAGTGTGAAGCCCTGTAACGTGTGTGACATATTGGCGGCTTTGCTGTCCCAACAACAACCACAGAGTTCCTGCCTCTAGAGCTCCAAGTGTTTCTTAAAAATGTATTTTATGTTTGAAACCCTGTAAGATTCATTCCAAGGAATTGCATTATCAGACTACAGTATTATTATATATTCTAATTAATAATCAACTGAGTATTACAATTAAAAATAGGATCATCAGTATTTCTTCCTTTCAGATCTCACCCATTCACCCTAGGGTCGCAGTGTTGGTCTAGCCAAGAGTGTTTAATGTGCAGTGATAATGTGAGATGGTGGCAATTATTTCAGCATTTAGTGATGTCATTTAGCGATGGCATAACGTCTTCTACAACTTCGCATACTATCTGTGTATACCTCTATCCCCAGGTGAAAAAAATTTCTTTCACCTTCCTCTTTCTTTACAGTTGGCATTTGATAGACGTTCTTATCCAGAGCGACTTACATTTGGTCTCGTTTTTTTTACAACTAAGCAATTGTGGTTTAAGGGTCTTGCTCAAGGGCCCACAGTGGTTGCTTGGTGGAGGTGGAATTCGAACTCCGGTCTTTCTGGTATTAGTCTAACACCTTAACCACTAGGCTACCACTTCTTTCAACGGAAACCTCAGAATGTCAATTATTAAAGTGTTGGCAAAGAGTCTTATAATGTAAAAGGACCTGAAACTAATGTAAATATCATGCACAAAGTAGTGGGAACAGAGGCTGAATTTTTTTTTTTTTTTTTTTTTTTTTGCACACGCATGTTTGTAGTTTTAAAAACTGGTCTTGGAATGTTACCATTGTCCACATGGTCTGGCTCTGATGATCTTAGCCCACTTTATTAAATTAAAAAATAGACATTTAATCATAGTTTTTTATACTTTCCAATAGTAGGAAGGTGTTTTTAGTTTTAATTTAAAAAATTCACATTAATTGACTAAAACCTTAGGTATATAAAGTGTAATAAAATCTTTACAGTCTATCTATTATATAAAGTGTCATGAAAGCAGTTGAATGGTAACTTCAGCTATTTAATGAATCCGACTGCTCACTAACAGCTGCGTGAAAGTAAATACCTTCCGTAGACCGCTCGTCCTGATCAACACCCCGTACCCAGATTTATTTAAAACATAAAACAGGAATAATGCACGTTCTATTTTTATCTGTAGTTATATTTGTTTAGAAAGCTGGTATAATCTATTCGGCTGTATGCATTAGATGAAAAAAAAAAAGCCTTCGAGAAGCACTATTTCAGACTGGTACAATAAATAAGTTTTAGCTGAGTCTGTTCTACTGAAGTACCAAATCACACTGCTTTATAACGTAGGATATTTAAAGAGCAATAGGTTTATTAGTTTCATGGATAAATGAATAAAAGATTGTTTTGTAAAGCATGTGAACAAATGATCCGTATGTGATATATGTGCTGTATTAATGACCTGGGGGATTACATTCCGCACAGCATGGTGCAGGATAACTTGCTAATAGAACAGGTGAAAGTACAACTGTTGTTACTGCTCATGTGAAGCTGTAATCGCAGGGAATCTCAGGAAAACACAAGAACATGAACAAACATCCTTCCCTTTTTCCTCAACGTTGTTACATTTTCTCTTCTTTTACTTAAGGATTTCAACCGTTCAACACAAATAATATATTGATTGTGGATGTACTTACAGAAAGGGTACGGTTGTACAAATTGGGTTTGAGTTTAAGACACCATTGTTCATGATGAAAGTACTACAGACATACAGCTGTAACCAGGCTATTTATTAACATTCTCTTGTGTATTGTGTGTATGCTGAGGAGAGGTGGTTGGCTGTAGGCTAACGTGAACCGAGATGGTGTAAGAACCAAAGCTTCTCCAAGTAAACATCCAGCTGAGTGAAGGTTTCTGCCGTTCCTCAGGGTTACAGAAAGTGTGTGGCACATTTGTACTGTTGCACAAGTAAAGCATTGGGTATTAGACGCTATAGCGCTCACCCCCGGAGCTAGCACGCTGACTACCCTCATTAATCAAAGGCATATTTAGTATTATAGACAACAATCACATCAGCTAATTAAATCAAAACACAACGTAGGCCAGAGGCTGGAGTGATTTATAATTGTAAATGGCATGAACCTTGCATTCTGCCAGCCTGCATTTAAGTCTCCTGTTTAAAACAGCTCTGTCAGATACACTGCCAGCTGTAATAAGTCTTTATTTCAGTAGAATTTACAGATTATAATTTGACAAGTTTCAGTGCTCACTGTACACACTAGTGTTGCTAGTCATTCAATTAAAGCATTAGTCCAAAGTCTGTGTGTGTGTGTGTGTGTGTGTGTGTGTGTGTGTGTGTGTGTGTGTGTGTGTGTGTGTGTGTGTGTG
>JAOTRA010000037.1:7021410-7033786 GCA_026260255.1 Pseudolaguvia tuberculata | reverse complement strand
CACACACACACACACACACACACACACACACACACACACACACACACACACACACACACACACACACACACCCCGTGTTCTGACGTTATACTCGTTTCAGGTTCAGGGCTGCTGTGTCGCTGAGCTTTCTGTAACCATGGTTACACTGGAATTAAAGATATATGAGAGACACATGATGACAGCTGAATTAAATATTTGGAAAACATTAAAGTATCACAACTATTACAAAAAATCCAAGATGCAATACACAAGCCTCCTACAAAATTCTCCTATTCTCTGTACAGTATGTTCATTCCATTAGACTGTATTACCTAGTCTTATGGTACAGGTTGTATATAGCAGTATAATAATAATAATAATAATAATAATAATAATAATAATAATAATAATACGTGTAAACAATTTAGTTTTTTCTTTACATTAGTAACCAAATTACGGATCGCCAAATATTTCCTAAAATTACTGGGCGAGATCACCTCGCTTATAAATAAATAAATAAATAAATAAATAACATTACAAATGTGTATTGTGGAATCAATACTAAATGACGGTCGTTACGTTAGACTGTAAAGTTTTGGGTAACTCAGAGTCTGTTCAAACACAAACACACACCCACACACCCACCCACACACACACACACACACACACACACACACACACACACACACGAAAAGCTAATGCTACTCCTGCTTCTAATTTTTAGACCACGTGACGGGGGGAGTGAGTGAAGGTTAAATTCTCTTTTAGAAAGCCAGCTCAATTCAACCCCTATAATAAAATTCAGCCCCATTATAGCAACATCTTGTATAGCACGGTGCGGTATAACGCTTCTGGTTTTCAGAGATCCCCACTGAAGGCACCCAGAGGTTTTGTACCACAATCAAGCCAACGGTAAGAGCGTTTTTAATAACGTGTCGTGGAGACAGTGCACATGAGCAGATCTGAAGCTAAAGGTTTATATGATTAGAATCTCGAATAGGTAATGGCAACCTGGGGGAAGTCAAGGTGGTACTGTAAGAGTAGCTTAGGCCTTGTGTAGATTATCAGATAATCATCTTATATAAGCAGCATTTACAGCAGATTTGACAGATTATAAAGGTCTTTATAATTAGTCTAATTGGATTATTTACATAGAACTTTTTATTTACTTGACTTTTGTTTAACGAGATAAGATTTAATATTTTGCTGTCTTATGATCGACTAAAAAATATTTAATAGAAAAGAATATTTGGATCATTGGACACATTGTATTCTCTCTTAAATCACCCTAATACAGTGATTTAAAGGCCTGACATAATGAACAGATCTACAATCATTTTGGCGCCAAATTTTGGACGGTCAACCAACTTTATGGTCTGTTTCATAAAAACCTTTAAGAAAACTAAAATTTCAATATTTTAATTTTAAATGTAAAGTGAAATGTAAAGTAAACAAATGAATAATAGTAATGTTATTGTGTTTTTATGTGTTTTTTGGCCTGCTAACTAAATGAAGTGTAGCAGTAGTAGTAATAATAGTAATAATAATAATAATAATAATAATAATAATAATAATAATAATAATAATATATATATTTTTTTTAATATTTCAGGATAAAAAAATACAGCAACACAACATGTACTGATTAATCTGTGGTACAAAATGTAGGTATAAATACAAAACAACAAATACCGCTTGCGAAAATCAGTATCTGTTTTTATTAATGGTGTTTTATTAATCAGATTAAGACTGTTATACAATTATAACTGTAATTAATATCAAAGCCATATAGATATGTTCAGCAAACTTTATAGCCAACTCTTGACATATTAATAACTTGAAATATTTTTGTTTAATCCGAGCAACAAGGTCATTTATTTTGTAATTACGTAGATAAATTGAATTGCTGTTTGGGAGATTCAGATCCACACTGTTGCCGTTTATTCGCTCTTGTCAGCAGCAGCAGCAGCAGCAGCAGCAGCAGAAATAAAGCCAAAGCTGCACCGGGTGATTTATCGATCTTTCAGCGTTATGCTTTAAGCAATTTACCCCAAACCACAATCATATTTCACTGAAAATCTACAGGCGTTTAAAGCAAATAAAATCCTGCACCCACACATCCACAGCGTCTGTCAACATATTAACATCTAATATTAATAGTTAAATAATCTTGAAATAAACCTGAAGGATGAAAGGATGTCTAGTCGCATCCTGTTCCTATGCACACTCATAGTTTATAATAAAATTATTAATAATTCTCTACAGGTTTATTTACACTCTAAAATCTCCCACACTGATCTGTAAAATATAAAACAGTGCTGTTGATCATTACCATCACCCTGTGAGATGGGGAGAAAATACTATACTATAATATATTAACTATTTATATGTTAAATCTACATTGCGTTCCCTATAGAAACTAAGCTATAGCTTGCTTTCTGCAAAAGAGGAATATTCGCTGGCTTTGCGGTTGCTTGAGTTTGAGGGCCGCTTATAGGTGTTATTATCGACGTCAGCAATGAGACACGAGTGGGTGGGAGGGAGGGAGGGAGGGAGGGGGAGAGCGCATGAGAGAGTCCTGTAATTCACCCGTACTGTCTTAACAAATCAAATTCTTCAGTATAGCCCCTTTTGTGTATTCTCAAGAAATCACAGTGTACTGGGCTCTGCTCGAAGCCACCAGTGCATCTGTGTTTGGACTTAAGAGTAGATCGAGGAGATTCGGTGAACTGATCGGTTGAGCGAGAACCGTTATGTCGTATTGATGCAGAAGATGCTAAGCAGACAGCGCGCACTAACTGGGACGTAATTTCCAGCTGAATCGCACCGAGGATTCGTTCGTGTTTCTTGGACAGGCATGGAGAAGAAATTCAGAACATAATAGCTGATAAATAAGGTAATATGTTTAACATTTGTAATTCGTTCCAAAGAAACGAATTCCAAAGAAACGAATTAGAAGAAAGTCTTGAACAAAGCGTTTTGATTTTATTGCGCTAATGATCTCTAATTTGCCTATTTAGTTATTTTCATAGATCCAATCAAGTCTAAGTTTAATCAGGTGTCCAACTGAGCTTATAGGCCTGTATTGTTGAGCTTTCAACTCTAGTGTCATCAAAAAGTTGCCTAATACAGCCTAAATATGATCTAAACACTACATGAGCATACTTAACTTAATACTAAATACTTAATTCTAATCGTTAAACTTGTCTAAACATGTATGGATTAGTTAATAATCAAGTAGTAAGGAAATGCGTACTAAGTCTTACAGCAATAAAAAAAATTGCATATATACGGTATACTGGTTTCATTTCCATAAATATGTCCACAAAATATTTTTTTTCATGGCATTAAACATTCGCGTAATTTGATTAAATAATTTTATTCCACTAAATAAGCCTACCGATAATTGTAACTGAACACAACACTACATTTGATTAAGTTACCAATAAGTTCCACGGAAACGTCCACAACTAAAAGTGTCTGTTATACTAAATGTTAATTAAACAATAAAAACACGGACTGACAATTTGGATAATATTATTTTTAATTGTATGTTTTCATGATCTAGAATAATTGCGTTTTAATCAAGTAATTTATAACAATCAAATTCAGCAAATGCAAACAGCAATTTTGTGTTTTTGATAGTAAGCATAATAAAATATGACAAATATGTTTGATAAGACACAAATTTTGTAATATAAGCTATAATTTTTTAGTCCATTTGGAGTAATCCTGACAAGGTTATTAATCCTGAAGGCGGAAACACAAAGTTTTACATTGACAAACTAAGATAAAGAACAGTTTACTTTTGACTGGCAAAAATATTTGATCTAATAACTAGATAGAACCTTTTTTTGCTAGCAAACAATCTGTGTTCTATCAAATGGCAGGTACATCACTGGGAAACAGAGCTACGGGTACGAGATGGCAGAACAAATGGAAATTTATGAGAGCTGTCTTCATAACATGCATCATACCTGTTTTATTCGGCCAAAGCCAGACCAGTAATGAAAGTCTAAAAAAGCCTGAAAATCATCTCTGGTTCCTGCCAATTACAAACGTAGATCATGTCCATATCCCCAAAGATATTGACAAGCTATATAAGCTAAAGTCAAAAACATAATTATAATTTACAGTTTTACTTTAAACACCTTAAAAAAAGATTTGGCAGTGGCTCAAGAATTGGACTATAGTTACTCCAAACCCAGTCCATAAAAAGCAGAATGCTATATAGTTTAGCAGATTATATGTCTAAAGTGACAGAGATATAAACATAGCTCTCACTTACTAGCCTTAGTTAAACAGTGTAAGTGAAAGGCGCATTTCGGACTGGAACAGTCAACGTCTGACTCGCCGCAGAGCCACTGTGGCTGTCAGGCCTTATCTTTATTAGTCGTTGGAAATGTCTGCCCAAGTTTACATGGAATCCTGCTACTCTCCTTTCATCTGAAGGGTGTACACTCATACTGTTTATAGGTGTGAGAAGAGAAGGAGAAATGGGCATAGAACTTTAGCACATGAGCAGTTAGTTAGTTGGAAGAGGCAACAGGGACAACAGGCTACGGTGATAACGTCACTATAAAGCGTACTTTACTTGTAATGTTTGTGTGACCAGTGAAGGGTCGTGAGAGAAAGGGTTCAGATGGTGATCTCTGTTAATGGAATCAGTGTTTAGGCCTACTTACATAAAACTATGCTCTAATGCTGGGAATATAAATATTTAGGCAGGCAATATTTCAAGAACAAATACGTCTTAACCTTTCCCATTATGAGGCCATGTCATATTATGGCATATTCTTTTCGAATGTAAAATGTAATAATTATTTGGTATTTTATTTTTATAGATAAAAATAAATTTTGAAACAAATAATTACATTTAATTATCCACATGTAAACCTAATGATAGTTACTTAAATCAAATTAATATTTAAACATTAGCTCATTAGTCAAATATTAGTTTGTAAAATAAAAGTCATTCACTGCTAGCTATTTACTAGCTATTTATATATACACAATATATCACTACATAGTGTGTGTATGTGTATATATACATATATATATACACACATATATATATATATATATATATATATATAGTAATTATGTATAGTGTATATAATACAAATACAAACATAAATCGCTAATCTATATTAAAATGGCATCATTTTGAAGTTTTTATTTGTTAATTTGTTTTTCTTGTGATATGCACACTTAAAAGTGCAGTTTCAACTGTCCAATGAAATGTTTAAATTGCTCAACCACCAATAAAAAAATACAATAAGACTTAATTAAAAAGATTTTATATTAAAATGTCATGCAGGTTAACCTTTTTAAATAATATAAATAACTCACCCACATTGTACTGAAATGGAAAAACATTTTGTAATAGAATTTTTAAATATCCTGCATCACTGATGTTAATAAACAGTAAATAACACTTGTAAACAAGACATTGTAAAAATAATTTTTTTTAGCGATGCTCCAAGAAAAGGCCTCAGCAGTGGCTGATGAAGGTGTGAATGTGGCACCGTCTGCTGAGCATGACTCCTCACATCTGAGCTTGCCTGGAGGCTTGAGTAGCCACAACAATGAAAGTGACCAGGTGAAACATTTGAGGATGTTCCAACGCTATTTAGAGTGACTCATTTGCAGAGACAGTAAATCCTTACGGTATACGTATTCTTTCACATTTGTTTTGCATTAAGAACATCGAGAACATTAAAGTACTTCTTCATGAAAGGGAACTTTGGAAAAGGTTCCATGAAGCAGGAACAGAAATGATCATCACAAAAGCAGGCAGGTGAGTAAGAAATTCAACTGCTTCCTGGAAATACATTATCCATTGTTTGAATTCAATTTAGTAATTATAATTCATATAATCAACAATGGTTACTACATACAACAACCAATAAAGATTGGGTTCACAAACAAAAGGCAAGGATACATTTCTATGTCCATGAATGTTTAATTGGAAACACCAACAGCTGCCTTGTGTGACAGATTTAATGCACAGCTCGCATTCATTGTAGGAGCTTGAGCATTAAGCACAGACTGGTTTCTGCCAGTGGAGCCTGTTCTTTCTCTATGTTTCTTGGTGGGAAATGTATAAGGTCACCACCAGTTCCCTTTAATTCTTTGAAAAATGGGCCTTCAGTTATTCAGCTGATAAAGTTCCTTTTTGAAGAGCTGAATAGTGCACTAGTTTGCTAATAGATACACACATGTATCCTAAAACTTTTGCTTTAAGTGGTGCAGTTTTTTTGGGCAGCAGTAATTGTATAATGCAGTTAAAAATAACGTTATACCAGACATGACAAGATAAATATTAATTACACATTTCTGTTTGAAGCAAATGAAAGGAAATAGACCTTATGGGGTCTTAGATTCAATGTGCTCTCATTAGTTCAAAATCAATTTAGTGCACAATATTGTTGACCAAACTGAATTGATTGTTGACTGCCGGTTAAATGTTTGTTAAATAAATGTTAAATATTTCCAAGTTTTACAAATTTGAGACATGATATACCATTGTTAATTTTTCAGTCTTACACACATCTTTTTTTTTTTTGGCATCCTTACACTTTGAACCAAGATGAGCTAATATGTTATTGTTAGAGTGGATAGGCGTTGAAAAAAGCTAAAACATCTGTTTAGTTAATCAGTTTGTATGGCTTAAACAGCACTATATGGAATTACTAAGAATCAGAATTACAATCTATCTGTAATATATCAAAAGTCAAGTTACTGATATCAATTTATCAGTGTTATATTGTAATATATTATGTAAGAATACTGTAATGATTTTTTTTTTGGATAAAATCATATATATGACATACATATGTACAAATAAGTTTAGCTTTTAAAATAAGATAATTTGTTGTAAAAGTAAATATTACCAAATAGTACATCAGGGAGTGAGATAGCAGTCCACACCCTTTGGGTGTCTATTCTACAAGTCTGAACTCTGGAAGAACTCCTCAGAGTGATTGTGATTGGCTTGTTATTGCTTGAGCATGTCTAAGACTTCAGCCGGCCGGTGTGAGCTGTCTCACTGTACACACACACCGTCAGCAAACGTGCTCGGGGGCACTGATCAGCGTCTCCCAGGCTCTGATGGGCCTCAATGCTCAATCATTCCCATCTTTTTGATCTTTGCCGTGCTGCCGCTTCCCACAGACAGAAGGGATCACTGGCAGAGTAGACGTGAGAGAGAGAGAGAGAGAGAGAGAGAGAGAGAGAGAGAGAGAGAGAGAGTGAAAACTCTAAAAGGAACAGCTGGCAGTATGTGTCAGCTGACACACTCCTTATCCTTTAACATTTCACATTTCTACGCAGACTTTACATACCACATTATTGAGGTTTAAAAGAAAAACTTCAAAATTAAGAAGAAATACTTATACAGCTTTAAGCTATTATAGAAAGGAAGACAGAACATTTGAAATGTCTTGTAAAGCAAAAAAAAAAAAAACAGCAAGAAAAATCCACTGTACTTCAGGCAGCATCAAAGTACAAAAATCTTAAAGCATCTTCCCTCTGTGGGATTACCCCATCCAGCTTTATATCCATGATTGGATTACAGCTCTGGACCAGACACGGATCTTACCTCACTGCAATCCCAAATCTCACTCTGGGTATCTTGACTGCTACTCACATGCCAATCTTCAGCCATGGACTCTTTGAAGCTTTATTTAGCCATTTATTTCAAATATAGAGACAGATATGAATGTATGACTGCTGGTTGAACCTGTTGTCAAAAGAAGCCCCAGATAAACCGATGTTTCATGATGGAACTTTTGGAGCCCAGAGACGTGTTCTATATAAACTGGTTTTTGTTCTAAGATGCCATTAAAAAGCACTTAAGGTTTATATGAGCATTAGTTCCTATTGTATGTTACTTTGACGCACACAGGATGAAATAAGGGCGTTTATTTCAAAGATAGGTCACAAACTAAATCCGCTGATTTATTTCAAAGCTGGTATGTCTGGCATATTAACATATTCTGTCTGTCATCCTGGCTTTACTTGCATTGCTACCATATTTCACAGAAGCAGCACACCAACAAACGATGACTGTAAATGTGAGATTTAGTGACTTTGTGTCCCAGAAGTTGAGCTGCTATTTGATCGTTCTGCTTATTCCCTCTATTAAACTCTTCCTCTGATGTTCTTACAACATAATGGTCAATTGACAAAACCAAAGATTCATTACTTATTGTTCAAGAGACACTTTTGTGTAACAGTGATTGAACAGTATAGTATTTAAAGATAAAAACCAATTCCAGGACGGATTCATAGGAAAGTACTGAATCTAGAAAAACAAACAAACAGCTAAGTAATGGAATACCACAGAAAAATACAATCATAGTTGTGCCTTATGAACTAATTTTCTATTAAAATAATAACAATTCAATGTTTTTGCTGTGTCAAGGCGGATGTTCCCTGGCTACAAAGTAAAAGTCACAGGAATGAATCCAAAAATAAAGTACATTCTTCTAATCGACGTTGTTCCAGCTGATGATCATCGTTATAAATTCTGCGATAATAAGTGGTAGGTTGAGGAATTTTCCTGCACCTTTGTTTTTCTGTCCAATGTTTGTCTAAATTTAAAATCACTTCTAATTAAAGACTGTCAACTGTTCTGAAAATGTATGTGTGAACTTTAAAAGTAACTGGACTGTATCTTGCACCTCAAAGCAAGCGAATTCACTAACTATTTTCCAAGGCTGCAGATTAGTGCATACAAGCCTGTTTTCATGTTGCCCACATTATTTATGTGTTTATCCTTTTGCCTTTGAAGAAGGAACAATGCATAAATCTCCTCTTTGCTCACATCTGCAAATCTTTGCATGAGTAGATCAATCAGTCTATATCTGATTTGTCTTTAGTAAGAGGCTTGATCGTGGCACATCTGTTTCTTGTCACATCTAGCATTTTTATTACTTAATTATAATGTAAAATCAATGTGTTACCGAAGTAAATATTGAAACCTAAAAAAGTCAGATAATTCGACAGGGAGAAAAGAAAGAAAACAATGATTAACAAACGTCTCTGCTGTACACAGCTTAATGTGAGGTGTGACTGAGAAGTGTCATTAGCAAACAGTTAATTATTCTAAGATGCTGGCAAGCCTGTAAAAATGAGCAGAAAAACAGGGTTATAGACATTGTCCTCTGTGTGACCTAATGCCATTGGCAGTGCCACCAAAGCAACCCATGAAATTTATTGAAACAATTGGCTGATGATTGGGTAAAATTTTCAATACTTAAAAACAAAGCCATTCTTTTCCATAAACTGTGAATTCCTTTAACCCACATTTTATGACCGAATTTCAGGGATGTCCAGGATAGACTGGGATTTCATTCCTTGCCAATGTTGGTTCTGGAGTTTCTCAGCAACACATTCGAGTCACATAATTAATGTCTAATTCTATTAATATGTGTGACTTTAGTGCATCCGTAATGTTATTTTGAATAAAATACTTCCTTTGGCAGACTATAAACTGTTTAACACTAAAATCTTGCCTTTGCTTGGAACATAGCATTGGGGTATATTTGAAGTAAAACAGAGGTGCATTTGAAAGCCACAGCTTTGTGAGTTTGATTAAAGTGCAAATAAAAGTTCTCATTAATTTAGGATGGTGGCTGGAAAAGCAGAGCCGGCTATGCCCGGGCGGCTTTATGTCCATCCTGACTCTCCCGCCACAGGAGCTCACTGGATGAGGCAACTAATCTCATTTCAAAAGCTAAAATTAACAAACAACCATCTGGATCCCTTTGGACATGTAAGTTGTTGGGTTTTTTTTTTTGTTCAAATGTGTGTTATTATAATTGTGTACAAAAATAAAATCAGTATTTCTATAAAATATATTCATCATGCAAGATCCCTAGATCAAATAAATATTTGTTATGAAATGCACCTTCTACAACACGTACATATATTGATAAAATCATCAAGGATCTTGAAGTGCATGATTGCATACCGCGTAAGTACTACATTTAAGCAAGTGGGATGTGGTAGACTAGTGGTTAAGGTGTTGGACCAATACCAGAAAGACAGGGGTTTGAATCCCACCTCCAAAAAGCAACCACTGTGGGTCCTTGAGCAAGGGCCAAACTGTAACTGTAAGTAAGTACAGTATTTGGTATAAATCTAATGTAAACATACTACAGTTGGTATGCTGATATTGACACCAAAACTTCTTTCATTCATTTTCTAACCCGCTTATTCCCAAATTTGGGGCCGTCACAGCACATCTAGGGCAAAAATCAGAGGTACACCCTGAACAAGTCTGAACACCCCGAGATGGACCCCACACACAGACAGACAGACAGACACACACGGACACGCAACCATTGGGAGAACATGCAAACAATACACCGAACAAAACAACCATGCCTGGGAATTTTAATTGAATTTAAATCATGTCAAGTGCAATTTAATTTCAACAAACAATGTTTTTCTTGAAATAGGCTGTGTTTATTCTTTCTGCTTATGAACTGTCTTCTTTCCTATAATCTCATTGGACAGTAATGTACATACTTCAAATTCCAGCCCCGAGTAGTAGGTCATCTGGGAACTTTTCAAGTACTGCAATTTGCATACTAAGGATTTAGACATATTACTCGTCTGGCATACCCTGCTTTGTATATTATTCCTCGAAGTATATTTATACTGAAATTCTCAAAAGATTTTTTTTGAGTGCCACAGGGAGGGGAAAAAAAAGGATGGTTGAATACATTAGTAGATGTTAATCTAACACACTAACACACACCATGTGACCATAGTAGTGTCTCTGGGGAAAGCCTGTCTAAATGCAACACATCAGAGACAAGCTCATTAGATTCATAACCTGTCAGATTCATGCAGGATTGGTCTGTCAGGGTTACTCGAGTGACCAGAAAGTGATAAGGGTGAGTAATGAGGTTGGTAAAAGGTTCAAGAGCTTTCATAATGCTCACACAAGCAGGGATATTATGATTTACAAAGGGCTTTAATCCGTGGAAACTGCATCAAGTTATATGCGGGAATTTTAACTGCTGAAATATAGTGTACTGTATTCTAACATGAAACAATTTCTGAAACGTTTCCTCTATGTTCATGTAAAAGCCCACTGTAATGTATATTTGCTAAAACACTAAACTTATTAGGTAAAAATAGATATGAAGTTCAGTATTTTTTTTTGTCCTTCGGCTGCTCCCGTTCGGGGTTGCCACAGCGGATCCGTGGCAGACCAACTACATTTACGTTAAAGTAAATAATACTTTATATTCAGTTCAGTATCTGCAATTATTGATTCAAATCCTAATTCACTTCCGCCTTTATGCCAGATCATTTCTATTAAAGCGCTTTTAAGTCATTCATTCATTAATTCATCTTCTTACCCGCCTATCCCAGCTCACTTAGGGTGAGAGGCAGGGGTACACCCTGGATGGGTTGCCAAACAATTGCAGGACAACACAGACAAACAATTCACACACACACACACACATTCATTCCTATGGACAATTTAGAACCACCAATCGACCTAATCTGCATGTTTTTGTACTGTGGGAGGAAACTGATGTATCCGGAGGAAACCCACGCAAGCACGTGGAGATCATGCAAACTCTGCACAGAAGGATCACAGGTCCGGGAATCAAACGCGAGACCTTCAAGTGCTTTTTACGGTCATTTCCGATTTTCAGATCCTGCTGCGTTTCCAGTTTCTCCCATGTCCAAATAAGTTATTTTCTTGTTTCGACCTCCGATAGTAGCATCTCCAATTCACTTTCTGTAAAGTGTTTCTTGCTGTTTGATTTTTGTCTTAGTCACTACTTACATATTTTGGTACATTTTGGTTCCAGAACTTTTGTGGCTCTGCTTTGTATGTATATGCAAATTCAAGAAAATTGTCAATGGGAATGAGGAGTCAGTATAATAAAAACTTTGATGCTCATTGACCCTGTGCTGTGGTTGACCTTGCACTAACGCTCCAATGAGCATTCTACAAATAGTCCCTCTGAGACGACTATTACCATAGCAGCCTATACACACACACACACACACACGCACGCACGCACACACACACACACACACACACACACACACACACACAGGTTATCATAACTTTATTCTGGCTTTTAGCAACTAAGCTAATACATTGTAAAATAAGATTAAACATTATTTAAGGTGAAGTTTTTCTAAGTACCCCAACTGATGCACCAAGAACTATTTTTTTAGTATTGGCAAATAATTATTCAATTATTCAATTATTCAATGTTGACAATGGACTGAAAATATTTTACAAGACCTGTTCACAAACACATAGAAATAGTTCTTTTTTTGTCCTTCGGCTGCTCCCGTTCGGGGTTGCCACAGCGGATCCGTGATCCGCACAGTCGACTTGGCGGGGTTTTAC
>JAOTRA010000037.1:6963974-7020519 GCA_026260255.1 Pseudolaguvia tuberculata | reverse complement strand
GGGGGAAACCCACGCAAGCGCGGGGAGAACATGCAAACTCCACACAGAAAGACCCCAGACCCGGGAATCGAACCCGGAACCTTCTTGTTGTGAGGCGAGCGTGCTAACCACTACACCACCGCGCCGCCCCTCAAACACATAGAAATAGTTAAAAATCATAAAAATAAAATTAAAATCTTTCTGGGAGGTCAAGCACATATTTGATTACAGAATAGTGACGGTTTACAATGTGCTACAATGACAGGAATTTTTAGCAAGAAAAATTGTCTAGGGATTCAGATTCTATACTCAAAGAAACATCAGTCACCTAAGCTAGGTTTAAACCATTATGGAAGGTCATAATCACTCTTAAAAGTTCAGTTGTTTCAGCGACTCCATATTCCACATTATCCACCCACAACTCACTCACTCCCGTGGACAATTTAGAATTACCAATCAACATAATTTACCTGTTTTTGGACAGCGGGAGGAAACTGGAGTAGCCAGAGAAACCACACACGAGAATATGCAGATGTCTGCACAGACAGATCTCATGCCCGGGAATTAATATGCATATACTTCACAACATAAACTTCCTTTTAAAGTGGGTATTGCAAAATATTCACTGAAACAACTGAACTCTTAAGATCACTGATGGCCTTCGAAAATCTGGTTTATACATGGAAAAAAACAATGACTCCCATTGAATTTACCAAATAACCCTCCCTCATTCGTCTGTTAAACTAAGGTTTGTAATAGCTATTTTGTTATACAGTTCATTATACCATACCCGCTGAATTATCCTCAATAATAAACTTTTTCTTCAATGTATTTTAAAAAAAATACTTTTTATGACATAATTAAGTTTTACTTCCAGATCATCCTAAACTCTATGCACAAATACCAGCCCAGGTTGCACATTGTTAAAGCAGATGAGAACAACGCGTTTGGATCTAAGAACACAGCCTACTGCACACACGTGTTTTACGAAACCTCTTTTATCTCAGTAACATCATATCAAAATCATAAGGTAAATACTATCCCACACCCAGAAGATTAATTGATGAGATATTATTAATCCATATAAAACCTATGTTGTTTTTCAGATCACCCAGTTGAAGATCGAGAACAATCCCTTTGCCAAAGGATTTCGTGGCAGTGATGAAGGAGACCCGAGAGTGTCTAGACTCCAAGGGTGCACACAGTAAATCCAGTTATAAAGACATTTCATAACAGAAAATAAAGTGTGACAAATAAAAATGCTTTATATTATGACAATATTTCCAGGAAAGACTACCCAGTGATTTCCAAAAACATGGCACGGCAACGGCTCATCACATCACATACCCATCTGGCTTCAAGGTTAAGGGCAGGCGTACTGAGTGGTCACCCGCAGGTCCAATCACATTATCAGTATGATAGTGGGGTTACCCTATCCAGTTCTGACCCACAGGAACCTTTATCCAATTCGTTTCCAAACGGCAGAGAATCCAGTCTTCTTTATCACTGCTTTAAACACAGAGGTACTACAGGGTCTGCTGTAATATGTTGTTTATCTTTATCTGTATAAGATATAGTATTTATTTCAAATAATGTTTAATTGCCTCTCATTCTAGATAACAACAGGCATTTGGAGCTGGGCTGCAAACGGCCATACATTGACACGGCATCATCGGCTGTTTCAGAGGAGCATTACTTCCGACCCGCTTCCTCCTTTGAGCCCTCTTTACTGTCTCATCCCTATTGTGGTGAAGCATTAAGCTCTAGAGAAGCCTGTATGTACAGTGGTCTAAATGGTGAGACAGGAACTGTAGCTAGTTCTGAAGACATACCTTCTCTAAACTGCAACATGTGGACACAGATGCAGCCCTATCCACGCTATGGTATGCAAACTGTTGAAGCTGTACCTTATCAGCCCTTCAGTGCCCACTTAACAAGTACAGCCACCAATGCATCAATGCAACGGCCACAGAATGCAGCTCAGGTTTCAGACCTGGTGTCTTTCGGTGCTCAGCAGGCTTTGCCACCAGTACCACCATCTTCTTCCTCCTCCTCCTCCTCCTCCTCTTTATCATCCCCTTCTGGTAATTCTTCATGTGACAGGTCAGCCCATTTGCCACTGTATCACAGAAAGTCAGGGTCCCCTTTGAGAATCCAGAGGGATTTCTCAGCCTTCCCATCTGAAAACCATACATCACTGAGAGAGCCAGTATACCAGTATCAGATGGGCCTCAGTAGCATAGGGTCCCCCTGGACTGAAAATTAAGATGATTTGTCACCTTAGAATATTACACTGTCTCTAAGGATTCCAAATAAATTTGTTATACAGCCATAACCTGTCAAGCTCATATGCAAATATAATTCTAATATAATAAGTACAGAACTTGTAAATATACAATGCTATGTGAAAGTTGGAATATACCAGTGGGGACTCTTATTTAAAATTCTAATAAAACATGAGTGGTGTAGAAAATATGAAATTTAATATACGCCATAGAATGTGATTGGTTTGTTTTACTTTGAAAGTATTTGGGAAATAAAATCATTATACTTAGTAAATAAGTAATACACAATAAATGTAAACATGTAGTAATTTCTTCAGAAAAAACTACTGTTGGGATTTAATCCAATTTGTTTTAAATTTGGCCTTAAGGATTATCATTTTGCTATAATATGAAGGAATGCCATTTAGTTTTAGATCATGACATACTAGTAAAAAAAAATCTTGATTTTCTGCTCCTGTCAACTGGTTTAAAATTCACAATGGTAAATACTGCTAACAACATAGGGACCTTATTTTATTTAAAAAATAATGTAAGAAAAGTCACTGTTATATTTATGGTGTAAGTTTAAAATAAAAAAGTGCTTTAAATTGTTTGAAATGATATTGGACGTGACAATAGATAAATACTGCACTAAATGCATTAAGTGAGCATTAACTATAGCTCAATGGCTTAATACTGAAATTTAGTGGTAAAGCACAAAGCATCCAAGCTATTGTATGTCAGTGTTAGAAGTGTGTATAGATTAAAAAATTGAACAATTTTAGATTAATTTATACTTACATAATCAGAGAATATTGCTTTCATGTAATTTGTCTCTATTGTACTAGACAAATATACATTATAATGTTAATTAAGTCACAATGCCCATATGTGAGATGTGAGATCTTGAGCCCTTTAAGGCTAACATGAGTTTGATTATAATTCATGTAATGTATACTAGAAATTAATATGCATAAACTGTGTTTTATATTTTATAGCACTGTTAAGTTCACAGACGGTAACACAATTCAATTATTCCTTGTTAGTCTTACATTGTATTATAGCCCAACATCCATCCATCATCCAATTTTAGCTCATGGTAACTGAACATAAGAGAGGGTCTGTACATCCAGATCTAAAGCCATCTTTCAGCCAGGGGAGAAGACCGAGAACATCCAAGACCAAAGATCCAAAGAACAAAGTTGAAAATGTAATACAGCAGGCAAACAACCATACCGCAGACCATACCAACTACAAACTGGACTTTGCTAAGCCTGCTTACAAAAAAGCTTGCATCTGAAAATATGTTGGGCTGATGATCTGCATGATGCAATTGGCTTTGGTTTTCTTTTTACATCAGTTTTATTTTCCCTGAAACGTAATTGTATTAAAAACATGATTAAACAAAAGGTAAATTTACTTACTGTATTTCACACTGGACAGGAGGAAAGTGTACTTCCTGCAGTGCTCAGTAGATTGCAGTTCATTTTGATGTATGCTGACTGAAATCATATGGTAATACTGTCAGAGTTTCACCATAAAGCTATGAAACACAAATCATAGCTAAAACCTTTTAAGAATCTTTCCACATTGCTCATAAATGCTGTACTGAATGATGCTACATTATACAGAATTTAAAATTAAAGGATTCAAAATACAAAGACGTTTTGCACGCGTTTTTTCTTATATTTCACTCTTTTGCTGTGTAGTTGAATGAAATTTAATTCCATTACCACTGCCAGAGAAGAGACAATTTTGTCAACCACTGGGAAATACAACTCTATATGATTAGTAGAATTAAACAGAACATATGTGCATATAAAAAGACATCATTTTTTTTTAGGATCTACAGTGCCTTGGAAAAAAACAAAACTAAATGTATTTTATCAAGATTTTATGTAATAGAAAATCGAAGTAGAGCATAATTGTAAAGTGGAAGAAAAATTATACACGGTTTTCAAAATTTTAAGCAAGTAAAAATCTAAATAGTGGTGTGCATTTATATTCAGATCTCTTGTAATCTAGTGCAACCAATAGCCTTCAGAGGTCACATAATTAGTTAATAGAGTCAAATTGTATGTAATTTAGTCTCAATATAAATACACCTGTTCTGTGAAGGCCTTAGTGGTTGGTTAGAGAACACTAGTAAACAAACATCACCATGAACACCAAAAAACTCACCAGACAGGTCAGGGGATAAAGTGCCAGAAATTGTCCCAAGCTTTGAGTATCTCAAGGAGTTCTGTTCAGTCCATCATCCAAATATAAATCAAGTATCCCACAATTGCAAACCTAAAGGACATGGCCATTCACTTAAACTGACAGACTGAGCTAGAGAATGTTGAGACAAACATGTGAAAGAAGGTGCGCTGGTGAGATGAGACCAAAGACCACAATTTAGCCTAAATGCAAAACGCTACATGTGGCAAAAAGGTAACACTGCTCATCACCTGAACACACCATCCCCGTTATGAAATATGGTAGTGGCAGCATCATGCTGTGGGGACTCTTTTTCAGCAAGGTCAGGGTTGAATATGATAGGAAGATGGATGAAGCTAAATACAGAGCAATCCTGGAAGAAAACTAGTTTGAGACTGCAAAAAACATGAGACTTGAGACAATGAGCCTAAATGTAAAAACAATTTCAACCTACACAGTGCTTCTAATGTAAATTAAGTTTCCAGTTAGAAGCCTAAGAAATCACAAATTATCAATACTATTATAAACTTTTATTGTGTGACATTATTAATACTGAGCAATGCTGTCGCTTGAGTACCACATACAGATAGCTTAATCTTTATTAGAAGTTGTTGCATACCAAAAACCCTTAAAGGTGTGAAAATGCAGTTTTCTGCTGAACGAGCACAAGATTCCTGTTCCTAGAGCAGAACCGGAGTGCTGAGGGAATCAACCAGATCTGAGAGGGGGGAAAAAAAAAAACAGAGTCCATGTTTCTTTTGAAAATTGCCAAAAACATAATGATATACACGGTAGCGGCATATTCTATAAAGGAATTCCAATTCTGTGATAAATGAGCTTGCTGTGATTATCTCTGCTTTAAGATAGATGGTTTCTCTGCCCTAGGGTTGAGATCTAGAGCAATAGTGTACAACATGGAGACTTCTACTGCAGGAAGCATCATGTGGCTTTTTAATCTGCTTTTAAAAACTGACGCATGCTATCCAGAGGTAATCCTGCCTCTGTTAAATCTCAGATTACTTAAAAGAACCTCTGCTTATTGTCATCTGATCAAAACATAACAGGATGTTAAAGTTGTTTTTTATTTTTGCTGCATCTTCTTCCGAAGATATAAAAAGACAATGTAGACCCTAAAGATTTATAATATTTAACTGCCCACATAAAAAGTACTCCATCACCATTAAAGAGAAGTCAGGTCTAAGCCCCACACAGAACACTATACTTTCCAGTATCTATTTGTGCAAAAATTGAGACCTTAGGGCATCTGGAACTCATTGGGGTGTATCTGGCCGTGCCGCTCCCCTCCTCTTCCTTGCCCTTCTACTGCCGCTTCCCATTTTTGCCACTAAATCCTGTCTGAGAGCTGCCTTGGCTGGGCACACTCTGACCTGGGAGCTTAAGTCTCTTTCTCTTGTAAAAGCAGTGCCTTTTTTTCCGAAAAAGCACTCAGAAACACGCTTTAAATACTTTAGAAGGGATTTAATATCAAGTCCATTATGGCCTTTTTGGAGACCAGTAAATAGTCAATTAGCGGATCATTTTGATTCAAGCCACATGCAGTCTGTACTGCTAGGTAGACCAGATGGCTTTGCATGCTCAATGTCCCACCAGCACGGTTTTGGAGCAACAGAGGTGACTGAGAGAAAAGAGAAACATTAGGGAGAACACCGTTATGTCACTCTCCCTCTCTTACCTAACCACTAACTCTAAACAAATGTGGTCATGTTTTACCATAAACACAGGAACTTGCTCTAAGTAATTTTATCCAAACTGACTAGTTACATTATTTTGTACAGTCCACAATAGGAGTGAAATTTGGTGGGGTGAGTTAAGGCCAGTAGAAGAGAAAAAGGTAGGCTCAAATGGGAGGGACATCGACAAAGTTCAACTTTACACTGTGGCAGTACTCCTTGATCAAAAGATACATCTGGTTGGCTCCAATAAAACAAACCCAACTAAGAGGCTTTAGATAAAAGCAGCAATAAAAATTATTAATTACATCGTGTGAGGACTATGGATTAAAGTTTTTACCCAGTGGGTTATATAACGGACCTAATAGGCGAGGTACAATTTGTTGTGGTGGCAGAAAAACAAGAACAGGCATCAGAAGATTCTGTCATAGTATCAAATCACTAATTTGGGATCAGAAACACAAATATCACTGTCTCTTCTCCATATCTATCTAATGTATATACATTTATAGAATCTCTTTCAACATCAGGGAGACCATTTTGATAGATTTACTGGGTTCAGAATCTAGTTCTGCAAATGAATTTAATGGAATGGCTTATATATATATAATGAAGTCATCATTTCCGCTCATGTGTATATATAACCATGTTTCATTGAGAATCTGGAAAACGTCAACATCACAAAAATGTTAAGCAATTTAAAGTGTCTATTCTAAAGGGTCTTCTCCCAAAAATCTCAGCTGGCATTATAATGGGAACATTAAAAAAATGTTTAGTATCCAATTCCTGACTATTTTTCAAATTTTCCAACAAGGGTTGACTTTAACCCCAATTATGCTTGCCTGTAATCCCACTTTAACAGTTGTTTAGTGGCGATGTCCGCAGGCAAGGCTTAAGAGCTAAGTCCTGCCAGCTCCTTGGTTGGTTAAGTAACAAGGAGGAGGCAGTTTGTAATGTTTTGGCCTGTATTTTTACATATCTTCAACCTATTGCCAGACATGGAATGGAAAAAGATTTAACAGTGTTTAATAAGTCACAAAGTGAAGTGATATTTTACTTGGTATACTGGTCACATAAACTACAATCAAAAACTAAAAAAGGTATTTAAGAATATAAGCCCAGTTGTGTCATTGTGCTGAATTATCATTAAAAAAAAAAAAATTCTACATAAATTATTAGATAAGAACAAATAACTAATATTTGTAAATAGTTTTTCTATCAAATCTATCGTTTATATTCTGTTCATCCTTCACTTATCCAGAGCATCTTGCATATCTGAGACAGTGATGTCCACAGCTGGAAAACAAAATTTCTTCCAGAAAAAGTCACTGCATTCAGACCATACTAAAGCTCAAGTTAAACTACAGTGATCTCATTTAGATGGTCTTAAACCAGTCCAGAAATGCATAATATCAAAGTCGAAGAAGTTTTATTGTCATTTTAACCATGTATGACGGATCAGTATACAGTAAAATGAGACAACGTTTCTCCGGGACCCCCATGGTGCTACAGACAGTAATTACAAACAATAAGAACAATGGGATAAGTGCAACACAAGATAGCAAATACAGACAAAAACACAAAGACAGACACCTACTAAAGTTTGGAAGTGAGGCAGTCAACAGTGAGTTAGTTAACAGTGAAATGGTGCAAAATCATCCATGTTAACAAATGCAATTAAAGTGACAAATGTGATAAAAGTGAACTATGGAGTTGTGAAGTGATCTCAAGTCATGTTTGGGACCATAGTCACAAAGAAAAGTGTCTGAATGATTCCGAGGTGAACTGGTTGAAAGTGTTTCTGGTCAGGTGAGACTAAAATCATACTATGTTTGCTATGACCCAAAAAAAAACCCCCATCATCCACACGGCCTACCAAGATAGAGAAACAATATGTTTTGAGTTTTCTTGCTAAGGGTAGAGCACAACTTCACCACATCAAAGGGACAATGTACAGGGCCATGTACTGACAAATCTCATTTTTTCAGTCGGGCATTGAAAATGAATCATGGATGGGAATTCTTGCATTACAAAAAACCCAAAACACACAACCAAGAAAACAAAGGAGTGGCTCAAGAAAAAGTACCTTACGGTCATAGAGTGGCCTAGCCACTAGGAAGCTGAAGGTTTAGATTGCACGTCAACTTCAAAACCTTAATGACTTGGGCGTACACTTTTCCTTGTTACTGAATTCTGTGCAAAGCTGCTTCGAGACAATGTTGGTTGTGAAAAGTGCTATACAAATAAAACTGAACTGAATTAAACTGAATTGGAGAAGAGCTGTAAAATGAACTTAGACAAAATCCCTCCTGAGATGTGTGCAAACCTGGTGGCCAACAACAATAAACGTCTATTCTAGTTTTACAAATGGATCACATAGTTATTTCAGTCATTAAAATGCAAATCAGTGTGGCTGAGCCATGAGCCGACATGCGCAGGTTCCAGGTTTGCTTAAACAAAATATGAGAAGTTGCACCAGGAATGGCATGAAACCGAAAACAGATGAAACTTCACAGGAAAAGCAATCAAAAAGTGATTGGTATTATGTAGAGATAAGAAAGCTGTAAAGTAGCAGCAGCTCTAACAAACTGATGGGGTATTCTAGAGTTTATTTCCAGTGACTTGACACTATTGTGAGTGGTATGCAGTCTTTTGGGTGCTTTTTGAACTTCTTATATTTTGTTGGTTTGTTTTAATGTCACTGTTACACTCAATTTATCTATGACCAAGTACAGCGTTTGGATATTTAAGATTTTAACAAGCCACGACATATTAATCTGAAATATATAAATGGTACTTACTTTAAATAAAGAAAATCACTGCAACATATACAGCGATCCCTAACATTTTCATTTTACAAAACAATGTAATTCCTTTACTGAACCTACACATTTTAATACTATTATATAAAGTACCATTGACCACTGTTTCAGAGCGTCACAGCAGCCTTCCTCCCTCTTTGCATTTGTATTAAAATGAACAGAGATTGTGTTTACAATAGTGGATTCCTCAGGCAGCCTCTGCAGTGTTTTTACTTTCCCACCCCCGGCACTCCTTTAAAAGCTTTACTGATTTTGGTGAAAAATCAATTTGCTTAAGCCCGAAGCTTGGCTTATGCTTTGTTTACGTGAACCAGAACCATTTCCAAAACATATATATTTGGTTGTAGGCTAAAATAACAATCCCTCACCTTCTAGACAAAAATATGTAAATTAGGGATGGACTACTGGGACGGCCTAGTAAGACTGTTTTGATAACGCAGAGCAAGTGTGCTTACACAGACTAAATGTACCGTGAAAGCTGGCATCCTCCCTTTTATTAGTATTTGCCCATCCAGAGCATCCACTCCCTCTACTGGTTGAACTGTGTAAGTGCACAACAGTTCTACGTTCAATGTAATATTTTCCTTAGAAGGTGATTAAAATGTATTACGTTTTATTAAAATACAACCAATGTATATGTACTTTGGTTTAAAATTAAATAACATCACTAGCTTTTTAATGTGTCACACACTTTAATTGAAAAGACAATGCTAGGAATAACACTATGCAATAATGCCACCAATATATATAAAAAAAATAAATAAAAAAAATAAAAAAAAGAAAGTCAAACAATCTGTTTGTAAAAGAACTATGTGATATGGAAAATGTATCTAATGTCCACTGTAAATTTAAGAAGAATTATAACCGATGTAATCCACTCACTACATTCCTCCCGGATTTGGTACCATCTCAAATAACCTTGGCCAAAGTGTTTTGCCGGTAGAGTCCACATTCTGTATGATAAGAGAAAGTCTAGAAACCCCTGAAGCGCCACCAAAAAAAGCATTGGCTAATACATTTCATACAAGTATTGAAGTCTTTTCTGGTACCTAATGCTTCACTTAAAACCGATCACCCCTTTCATACTTATTCTGACAAAAACTGTACTTTTAAGGCACCTGACTGACAGGCAGAAGAGTTAAATCCTAAGAGTGATTGCTGGGCTCATAAACGATATATCAATCATTTAAATAAGTGGAAACAATAAATAAACAAGACTCAAAGTTCATGAAACCAATAAACAATAATAACATTTACTCCAACTTGCACATTTTTCTTCAAGCTCTGTAGTACAGTGTGTGATCCAGCCCTGTCATGTCCTAGGGACCGCCCAGAACCAAATTCCTGTTTTGTTAATAGATTGAAGGTCCAAAATAAAATAAAATAAGTCGTTGGGCATCAACATTACTAAATGCTTGATTAAAGCTATCACATACTGACAAAGCCTCTTGGCTAGAACGGTTTCCTTTTATCTCACATCCTATAATCACACCTGGCTGGTTTTTCATAATCTCATGGCCCTCAAGTCAGTCACTATGCAAATTTTATTTCAGTTACAAGCATATGCCTACATAGTATATTTTATAAGGCATTTCATTTAGAGCAAAAAAGACACTGAGCACTTCATGTGCGGGCATTGAGGCTTTTTTATAGTAGTTTAAAAACTCCAGGTAGAGTTTTCGAGTTTTAAGTTGGATTAATCTGTGACATCACTGTAAGCACAGACAAACAGTATAAGAACAGTGTTTATGGAACACATCAATAAGTCATAGTTCTAGAAGTGTCTTTTTTGTCCTGGCTTTCAGCACTCTTGCTGCACTTGTGGTGTGAACCGGGGCATGTATGTGGATGCGTTATGCAAACAACACTAGGGTGGTAAGCAGATGAGGTCAGATGATTCAATATCTTTGAAGGATGGTGAACTTTGCTTCCTGCACTACCAATTTCTGTTTGTGTCTGTCATCTAACTTTGTGTTGGCAGCTGTGTCTATAAAATAACTGAAAGACAGTAATCACTTAAGACAGGAATGGTGTTCTCACACGGATTATGATTTCCTTTCAGGTGATCATGTGAGAATCACCAACATATTCCTATTGAGCATAATTACAACTATAGAGTCTTGGAAGAAACCAGCTTATCTAGAACATTAATGGCAGAAAATTTCCAAAAGTATGATTGATGTTGAATATAATCTAACATCCTTGCTTTGTTCATAAGCAAACTGTTGGTATAAAAGAGTAAGTATGGGAGTGTGTGCACTTTCAGTATGGCTAATCTCTGATCTGTTAAATAAAGAAGTAAAGCAGGCTTATGATCACCAGCCCTTAAGCATAAACAGATGGTAGACAGAAAACGTCTCAGTGACACAAACCGGCTTTTAATACAGAATAAAAAAAATTGTGTGACTTTAAGGATGTGGAAGTCTGTGGAATTCTTGAACAGGATGGTAGATGTCTTATGTATGAGACCTGATGGCATTGATAGCTGTCTGCCCTTGGGAGATGATGACAATCCTGCATACCACTAAAAACAATCATATAGTGTTCTATCTGCCTACAGTGTTATATTTACCACAGTAAACAGTAAGGCAGGTAGACCACTTAATGAGTGAATGACTCATTCAGGCGGCGCTAATGAGGAAAAGTACGATTCTAAGCACCCACACACTTTGATGTGTTTTATTACAATAGTAGCAGTACAGAATGGGTTTGGTAGGGGGCCCAACCGAAGGCGGTCCCAAAATTGCTAGCGGCTGCTCTCACCACATCTCCCACTCAGAACTGTAGCTGACAGGCACAAATACATCCCTGTTTAGCTTTTTAAATGATCTAAAATACTTGATTTCAGTTCAGTTCACAGCAATTACCAACTGACACAAATGACATGTATCGTCACATATTCAAGTACAAGAAAGAGACACTGGAAACCCACATGTAGCCTGCACAGGGTGTGTACTGACAGCTAATATTGAAACGTAGACACTTAGTGGTTAAGGTGTTGGACTAATACCAGAATGACCGGGGTTCGAATCCCACAACCAACAAGCAAACACTGTGGGCCCTTGAGCAAGGCCCTCAACCCACAATTGCTGTTGTGAAAAAAAAAAAAGACCAAATGTAAGTCACCATGGATAAGAGTGTCTGACAAATGCCAAACTGTAACTGTAAGATTAGAAGCGCTCTCAAAGAACGTGCTACTAATCTCACCTTGTGATCTGATGCACAGTCAATCAATCGGATTCTCCACCATGACCAAGACCTAAGAGCTGTCCAAGGATGCCAGGAGGTCTAAGGCTGTAAACGTACACAAGTCTGAGAAGTGATTGGTGAGAAGGTGCTCGCAATATACCCCATTCGAGAAAGCACCTGTACATGTCTGTCTGAAATTTGCCAATAAACATCTGAATGACTAAAAGTGAAAGTTTTGTGGTCAGGTGAGACCGAAATAAAGCTATTTGAAATCAAATACATATTCGCAGTGTTTGAAGGAGAGCCTATGACTCTAAGAATGCCATCTGCACTGACAAATATAGAGGTGGAAATATCGTACCAAACAGGCATCAGACAAATATGTGGAATTAGGGAATAAGCGGGTATAGATGATGAATGAATGAATGAATGAATGAATGAATGACAAGTCAGGTAATGTCTTTGTCTGGAGACAATGGAACAACAGTTAAAAAAAATTAAGTATCAAAAGTAAACACAACACTAAAAGATCCAAGTCAATGCGCAGGCCCAATATTCCAAGTTATTAACCATTATTCCCAAAAACAGTTAAATATTGTTGAAAATTTTATACAAGCACACATTCATCAACTCTCACACTTCCACTCTCCTGGCTTAAGACCACCTCATTAGCCCCAACCTCAAGTCAATACATCACTGTAGTCTCTGTGTACTCCTCCCTTGTTTACTCTTCAGATTAGTCTCATAGCTTGTGCCTGTGTTTGCCTGTGTGTACTGTGTATGCACTCACTGTGTGCATAAGGACAAGAGAGAGCAGAGCTCATTTGTCAAGTGACAGCATGTGTGAGAGGGGAATCCCTAAGCTTTATTTCTGCCTTAAAGGTAACACCCATGAAAATATTGGCAGTTAGTATTAGTACACCTAAAATGCTTATCATAAAGCAATGCCCTTTATTTTTTATGTTTGACATAAATATTGACTGATAATTTCAATGATCCGTCAGCATGCAGACCGGAACAGGGTTAAAAATCAAACTATTATGACAGTGTTATGGAGAAGGAGCCAGCCTTGCATGACTTACTATCATTTATCACAGGAAAAACAATGTAAGTTAACAAATCAAAGACAGGTAATCATGACTTACTGGGGGGAAAAATGCTATTAATGCCATTTGACAAATGCCTATTGCATGAAGGCAAGTTACCTCTGCTGGTCTGAGTTGATATTCTAAAAGTATCCTCCACTTGTTTGGGGAAAAAAACTAAGTAAATTGGGCTCCAACAGATTGCACAGGTCTAGTCAAGCACTCTCACACATTATTGTGTGTTGACAGATTGTTGTTGGTTCCCACTTGATTGTGTTGCTACTTCTTAGTCTCCTAGGAAACCATGTTGTTCTAGGCACTCCATTAGTTTTTGCGTGTCTGAAGTGTGTGCTTATCTACATGCACAAAACGTCTTACTAATCTTCCAGATTCAAAATGCAAGAGTACAGAACACAAATGTCTGCTCGAATAAATCGTGCTTATTTTCAACGAGGGCCTATAATGTAGACTTAGGGAAAACATCAGAAGTACATCAAACACAAGGAGATTTTTGCCTGTATTTGTGTTGCTGATTGCCACCACCTAGACGAAGGTTTGAACAGCTATGCAAAGCTGATGCTAGAAGACACTGGACTCATTTGCAAAAATGGCATTCACTCACCATCAAGCAAATGTTTGAAAGCGCACTGAAGGTTGTTAACAGGCAGTCATTTCCATCTGCCGATGAAGGATTATATATAAACTCGAGGTGCACATAGGAGTCTGTGTTAGTAAACAGCACCCCCTATGTCCTTCAATACACGCTGCAACAATAAATAAAAGGGGGGGGGGTGTTCCAGTCTATTGAAGCTCAAGTGAAAAGCCAGAAAGAAAAGCAGTAGTATAACACTGATGCTCCAAAATATCTTGATAGATTTCACCACAATTGACACACAACCATATTACCTCATGGCATTGTGGAACAAATATCTAGAGCAGAAACATCAAGTTTAAATGAGGACATTCATAACATGACAATACTTAAAATAGAGCACTGTTTGATATTAGTGCAAGGGTCTTAATACATATGTATATTGTATACTGTATCTTGAAAACAAAGCCTTTTCTAGACAAGAGAAAGCTATTTCCTGTATGTTATCTTACTTACACACACCATATATATTCGACTGTACTGCATAGAGTTAAACGGTTCACCTGGTCTGTATTTCTTCCATATACCTCCCACATTGTTTAGAGTAGGTGCTTCATTCACAGTTGGTTAAGACACCCTTAAAGAACCTTTTGTATCTTTGTCAATAATCCTGTTTGCCATGTTATTATTAGCAGCTTTAGTGCATCCAGCAAACAAAGCTTTACAGAGATGCTCAGCTCCCTGGCGCTGCAGGATCTACAGCACGACAATTATCAACATGTTCACTTCTCTGGTGGAAATCCATCATCCTCTCAAAACCATGTTTAACAGCAGAACTGGGTAAAATAAGTGGGTGGTAATTATTGTCAAAGGGCCTGCGTGAGAGTTCCAGAATGCCCTGATTCTAATGAACTGTTCTGAGCATAAGAAAATATAGTGTAGTTATCTTGCCATGAGTTTGTATGGTGGTAACAAAAGATGAGAGTTTGGGTTAATATTGAGAAGCAAAGAATTTGAACTTGCCCATACCTCCAAATATTATATACAAAAAGTAAATGTAGCCTAGGGGGGTAATTTTGTATGCATGCACATACCAAAATGTCCTGTCCAGTTTGTAATAAAAGGCGAAATCTGCACTAGACAGAAAAGGTTTTTTACTGGAGAATACTGACATCTCCTGGCTATAGGGTCTAGAATATAAAACTATTACAAAAATGTAAAATAATTTACATTAACTTTTTACAAAATTTAGCAACTTACTTATTTCCTATTCTGGAGTCTCTCATATGGAGGAGACAAGGGTACACCTCCTAATCTGGAGTCTCTCATATGGAGGAGGCAGGGGTACACTCACACCAACTCCTATGGGAAATTTAGACTCACCAATGAATGTACATGTTTTTGGACTGTGGAAGGAAACTGGCGTACGAGGAAAGAAACCCAAACAAGCAAACATGGGAGAACATGCAAACTTGTTGTGAAGCGACAGTGCTAACTACTACTTCACCATGCCGCCCTTTATTATGTAATAAATCAAAGAAATGACATACTATATAAAATTATAATTAGATTATATTATCTAGGACAGGGGTCAGGAACCTATGGCTCATGAGCCAGGAGTGGCTCTTTTGATGAATGCATCTGGTTCGCAGATTTCAGCTTTTCTGATAAAACATAAAATATTATCACTTATTTTAATCCATCCATCGATTTTCTACTGCTCATGTAATGTTCAGGGCTGCAAGAGCAATTGTCCATTATTTTAATTGGATGATAATAGCTTACATTGGCCGTTGCTGGGTAAACAGGTAAACGCCCCATTTTGAATCAGTCTAAAAATATATTATATGGCTCTCACTGAAATAAATTTCCAAATATTTTGCTTTCATGGCTCTCGGAGTCAAAAAGGTTTCTGACCCCTGATCTAGGATAAAGACATGTACAACTGGATGTCAGATATCAGAACAAATAAAAGAAGAAGGATGGGAAAATGTTTATCACCCATTATTAAATACGCTTATTAACAAAGCTAGACACAGCACCTTCCTGTCAGATCAAAAAACAATGTTGTGTTGGCTGTGATTGGAAACAAACTGGGAGAAAGCAAACACAGATCAGCAGAGCAACAGAAGAAGACAATACATCAAAGCAGCACTTTAATGTGACACCTGCTGTGCAGGACTGCAGCTCTTTGTGCTTGCACTAAGACACACAGAGGCACAAAGGTGCAGCAGTCCCCGGTTTGCTTTTATGACTGACCGGTTGCTGTTTGTTTTTGAGGTGTTCTCCTGGTTTGCCAGTGATGCCCCTATTGTCAGACAGCCTACAGGTATTATTCACTGACACGAAGAGGAAGGGAGGGGAGCTGCGGATGCGTGAGTGGGCCTGGATCCTTGCCAGTTGAGCTTCTCATTGCTGAGAGACACCTGTCCTGACACCTCCCTCTGCTCTTTTACATTGGTAATCCTTTGCTTGGCAAAACACACAAAACCTGGGTGCAGGCCTACTTTGACGGCCTACGTACCTTTCATCCTCTTTGGAAAAAGATAACGCATAATATTTTCCGTTTCTAAGGCTTTACCACTTACAGACAAAAGAAATTAGGCTATAGGCTGTTCGGATAACAATTTGTTTTTGGTGTGATCCAGTTGAGAATTATTTACAAGTCATGTAAGGCTACAATGCAAAGCTCTGCAAAAATGTCATATTTAATTTTTTAAGAGCTTCCAATAACCAAAAGGTCAAAAGTGGTATTTATCAATGAGTACTGATGAATGGAGAAACCATGACTATATTAGGAATTACTTGAGCAATTATTTAAAGTACTCAATATTATGCATGCCATCACACATTGCTTCAGATACTATAAGCTGTAAATAAAGCATTAAAGTACAATGCAATTGTTTGCGGTATACAGTTACTAGGGCCCAATGACTTCTTGGTAATATTTATGGGTCCATTAGAAGCAACATTTTGATCAATCACCAGGGACTTTAAAACAATTAGGCTAATTGGGCTAAATTTACTGTGCAATTGATGGGCTAGCAGTGATATGATTTTGTTTAACATACTATTTTTAGACAAAATAGTAACAGGGAGCTTAAGACAAAACATAAGTAGGGTAAAAGAAAGGCATTCTCTAGCTGGAGAAATCCCCTTAGAACTGTAGCCATGTAAATGTGTTAGGAAGAAACTTATGCAGTGACTTTATAAAAATTCCATATGTATATCAGGGTTGAAATGGTTTAGTATATAAATAATATTTACTCAACACCAACCCTGACTGTAGTGATGGCTGAACTATAAATTAAAAACAAAACAAACTCGATTGTTCTCTGTATAATTATGAGTACATAGATTAATTTGAGATTGGTAGAGACATGAGAGCCAGAGACTTCATATGTATGCTGTAATGAACATAGACAAAATGAACAGTAGTTAAATTAAAGTGAGAAATTACCAGTGGATTTTCACATACAGACTAAAAATCAACCCGTCACAAATGGTCATAAAGTCAAAGAAGAGAGCGTTTTGTTTTTATTGCAGGACAGCAAATTGGTATGTGTGCGGGGGGGGGGGGGGGGGGGGGGGGGGGGGGGGGGGGGGGGGGGGGGGGGGGGGCGCTTTATAATTTGCTGAGTTAGAGTGTGTGTGTCTGAGTGAATAAGTGAGTGAAAGATAGGGAGGGAGAATGTGTGAATTCTCTCCTGAGCTGTCTCAGCCTGCACATTAAGGGTGATGTCTGTCAGCAGGGCTCATTTGCTTAAACAAACTCCAATGGCACCTCACATGCGGCCCATTCATTAGGGTGGCACTTGAAGCTCTGCGTGTTTTGACAAACCATGTCTCAGCACTTCTAATATTTACATAAGCAGGGACCACCTACAGTCTCGAGGGCATAGGCACCTTTCATATCTAGGATTGCCAAAGCTTTGTATTTTCCTTTCCTTTCCATGCAGGCTGCAATGCATAGTCAGGGAAGGGAGGAGTCAGGTCTGTCTAAACCCCAGAGAGATATTCTGTCCTCTACAGACAGAAACATTATGCCTGACATGCTAGAATCTGTTCATTCCCATTGCAGGCTATGGTTTATAACAAGGCGAATTAAAAGGCTTTTAGTAGTATTTAGCAGTTACCAAGGCAACAAATTATTGTAAGTTAATGAGGTGCTTATCCAAAGTGACTTACCACTGGGTAAGGGCCTTGCTCAGGAGCCCACAGTGGTCGCTTGGTGGTGCTGGGAATCAAATTCCAGTCTTTCTGGTATCAGTCAAACACTTAGTCTTAAGCCACAACTTCCAGCATGTGATTCATATGATTGAAAAAATGAGAATCACAAAAGAAAGATTTTTATATTTGTAATTAGTGGTGTGCAATTTGACGGTGTATATATCCCATACCACAAAATCAATCGTTATAAAATTTTCCAAAATTGCTATCTTAATGTTACAGGGATTTTATGTCCATCAGTCAGACTAATGTATCCGTAAACTGCCTGAAGTTATCTTACAGCATCGGAAATATATTTCAATGCTTTTCCATTATATAACAAATGTTAATCTGTGATTTTGTATGTAATTGTTTGGCATCGGGGAGCCACCATAAATATGTGGATCAATAAAATCATAAAAAATTTGACTTTAATTGTTAATTTAATGCTGATTTTACATGTTATTTATCAGTGAGACCCGAGTGACGAATGTAAAAAAATAGTTAGTTAGTTATTTAAGTGGTACGTTTAATACTTATGAAAAGACGTTAACTGAGGAAAGTTCATAATATTAAAGTTTGGTTTGGGAAACACATTCTTGAAAACAACTGTCCATTCAGAATAATACACAAAGGAGAACTTAGTAATAAGTATTAAAAAAAAAAACAATGTCTTGGGTAAAATATATATCTCCATTACAATTTAACAATCTTGTCTGAAAAAACATTACTTTATTTATGTCCCAGCTCAAGACATTCCCAACTGATACCAGGGAAACAGGAAAGAATCCCAGTGGAACTCAGTAATTTAGCACCTTACATGAGAGGGACTGTTCTGGTTTTCAGTAGAAGTCATAACCAAGGCTTAATGCAGCCAGCAGTCTGCCGGGCAAATAACCCAGCTAATCCCAGCTACATTCAGAACTGCAATGTGGCAAAAAAAAAGCAGAACGTGAACTGCTAGAAACCTCACTTCCCCGAAATCAGTAGCACATGTGTGAGAGAGAGTTTAAAAGCCTCTTTTATCTCATGGGGAAAGCAAAGCACTGGTCACACATTTAGTATAATCACCTTCACCTAGAAAAGGTAAAAAGGGAGCTTATGTGATATACACACCCACGTTCAAATGAATTGCATCCACCAGCTACAGTGGCACTCTTTTTAACACCACAGGAAGACATAAAAATGTTTAGACATTAGCAATTATCAGTCTGTGATCTGATGATTTGATTAGCCCAGCTAGGACAAAAAGTCAACATATTACTGAATTATAACAGCCAGAACAATGTTTAATTGATCGATATTTAAACACAAATATTACTAAATATATGTTTTTTTTTCTTCGGCTGCTCCCGTTAGGGATTGCCATAGCTGATAACCGCTGTGTCTGCACATTCGACTTGGCGTGTTTTTCCTTGCGCAACCCTTCCATTTTAAAGATGCACTGGCTTGTGCAACCCACTGGGTTGCCCACTGGCTGGCTTTTTATGGGCAATTTAAACTCACCAATCCGCCTAATATTCATGCTTTTGGACTTCTGTAGGAAACCAGAGTACCTGAAGTAAACCCATGCAAGTGTGGGGAGAACATACAAACTGTCCCCCTACTAAATATCTATGAATATTACTGGTGATTATACATAAATAAATAAACTCAGTAGGAAATAAATGTTACATTTTTGGACCCTGTAATACCAGTTTAGTCTAAAATTCATGTCATTTTAGTTTCATCTACACCTGAGAAAAACAGGCTTATTAAACCTGACCCATGATTTCACGTTGATGAATTAATCGAAAGCTGCTGATATTAAAAATATAATTTATTCCTTCTATAAAATATTCTGTTTATGATAGGATTTAACAATGAAACTACCTGATCGAGAGCAGGTTCCTTAGGGTGATGTATGTCTACAGCCATAATGACAGCACAATCAGTGTATTCAGACACACAACTCTGACACTGCAGCAGCTGGGTCACTGAACACTTGGCCTTGTTCCATGCTGCATTGTAAGAGCACAAGCCTTTTGTTTGTTTTGTTTGCGTTCACACAGTGAGCAAACAGAGGTGAGAAAAAAGAAAGTAGAGAAAATATGAGATGACATATAGTCCCATTATAGAAGGAATATCGAAATAAATAAATAAATAAATAAACAAATTAAAACAAACAAACAAACAAAAACCTTAGATGCATCAAAAGATCAGAAGTTATTAAGTAGGGAGCTGATCAATAGTGTACAAAACAAGCAAACAACAGTCATTTTATCTATAGTGTTTTTTCAGGCATTTAGTGGTCTTGACACTGAATATTCATAAAAGGCATGACAAGATGTGTTAACAAATGTTAAAACATACAAATGATCAGAGTTCCTACAATTTCATACTTTTTTCACAACTTTACTACAATCATATATAACAGAATAAAGCTTACCTGGTTTACTCTCAGGAAGGTATGGCTGAAGGGAACAGCGCAGGGTCTGTAAAGCTAAGCTGTTCTGGACCATTAGTAATGAATCACCATCATTCGGAGTGGTTCGTAAAGGACTGCATGGACATTGTGGTTGCTCAACAAACTGTTGCAAGCTTTTTGCTAATTCAGATATTTCAATATGTTCACACACTGCACTCTGTACTACACCTAAGGTGATGAAAAACATTCACGGTTTCAGATTTCATATTAAAATAGACTACAAAATATATTACCTTTTATTAAATTGTAATTATTAAATATTTACATATATGTGACTATTATGCAGCTAATTAAGTTTACAACTACAGGATAGCGCCTTTAAACTTCTAATATACACATTTTTGTGGGTTGTACCAGTATTGATCTGTTCAATGATGTGCCTGCTAAATGTTGTAAATGTAAACCTAAAGGGAACATTACAATAAGTAGAATCTTCATTTGATATCCTGGTTCATGACATGGCGTATGCCACAATTCCTTTCGATGATGGAAAAATGACCTTTCTGTCACATCCCAAACATGTTCTATTGACTTCAGAAGGGCAATGAATAAAACTCTACTCATTGTCATGTTCATAAAAGCACCTCGAAACCACTTTTGCATTGTGACATGGAGCATCTATTAGTCTAGAAGTATCTATTAGCAAACAGGAAAACAGGGCTAGAATACATTTCCCACACCATTATATCCCTCTCACAAACCTGGACTGTTGACACAAGGCAGATTTCATCCATCAATTCATGCAGTTGAATTAAAATTGTGGGTGCAGGTTTTTTTCATTGCAACCAAGCTGAAGCCACACCTGAGCCTATAGAAAGATTAACTGATTGAACAGGTGGAATAAGGTGTGGCTCCTGCTCGATTAGAATGAAACCCTGCACCTACACGAGGCCTTTGTTGTTCAAACTGGACAGCCCAGTGTTCCACTGACAAAGTTTCCTGACAAAACGTTTTAGTTGACAACACCTCGTTTTTGCTTGTATTTCTCCTGATTCCAGTGTTTTGGCTCATTTTCGCTGCATGATATAGTTCCTCACAATTATGTTGATACAGAAGCTACTGATTTCCTTGTGAGATATAATGTTTTCATAGGTTTTTCAATTACTCTTACTACTATGGTAAGTTATATCAGCAATAAATATTAGTGAGTCTGTTCTACCAAAGATATGGTACAACCTTTAATTATCTTAACTGATTACCATAGAATGTTTTGCATCATGTGCCTATCATTATCTCTTACCATAATTTTGTTAGAGAATAAAACTTTAGGGAAATTGTTGTTGATGTCAACAAATGTTGTTCATGGGTTTTTCATTACAGGTTCCGTAACTACAATAATAGTTAAACTAACCTTGAGCATAAGGAAGGAGTTCCCTCTGGCATAAACCGCAATAAAGTCCATTCATACATGGTAAACCACTAGAAAACTGCTAGGAAGGGTGAAAAAAACACTCATGGAATCACACATGGAAAAACCTCTACATTCAGCCTACCTACATGAAACGTTTACCTTCTGTCTTTTGTCAGGCTTGATTAGGGAGGTTTTATTATTTCCCACCATACTGATCAACCTTTGTTTTCTTACGCATGACCTTTGAACTCGAATCCCTATAAATATGACCACATTAAAAAGAATTTCTGCAAAATGTTTAGTTATTAATATTAGCATCATTGGTAGAGTTAATTTTTTTTTTAGATTTGTACAGGCCATTTTCATACCTCTTTGATAAACCCTTGAGACAGCCCTCAAGTCTCTCTTTCCATCAGGAGATTTTTTTTCATTTGACACAACCAAATGACTTTTTATATTATGTGACTCTGGAGTAACAATTTTGAAGCTGACTAAAGACTGTTCCTCAGTGGGACAGTTGTTTGCTGTGGGTTTAACACAGCTCCTGCGTTTTTTTCCTGCTTTTCCTCTTCTTCTTCTCCTGACTCGCAACACTGTATTCTTTGTTCTAGTATCATCATCAGACTGCATACAGAAATCTGACTCCTGCATGATCTTGGGGCTGCACGGACATTCAGAATCTTCAACGCTCTCTGCTTTCACTGTCTCTGCTACCTGGACCGCTTTGGTAACTGGATGACTGCCGTGAGCAGGACTCTGGGTTGGGGTTTTCGAGGATTGTGAAGCTTTGTGAAAACTCGCTCGCTTTCTGACTGCACACACTTTCTCTTTCATTCTCTCCACTGCACTGTGACCTAACAAACCAAGTAGAACTAGTTAAAAACTCTTAAAGAGCAGTCATCTTATAACTAGTAAGCATGCCCAATGCCAAACATGCCCACTAGTAAACATGCCCAAGTACCCAATGCATAACATTTTCTTATTTATGCAATCAGTTAAAAAGTTAAATTTAACTTATCTATTTACATTCATTCATTTTTTAACACTTATTCTCTAACTCAGGGTCACGGGGTGTGCTTGAACCTATTCCACTGCACATAGGGGAAGAGGCAGGAGTAGACTCTAGACAGGTCAGCAGTCCATCGCAGGGCACACAGATGAAAAACCACACTCACTCACTCACTCACTCTTATGGGCAATTTAGAATCACCATCAAATGTAAATGCTTTTAGACTGTGGGAGGAAACCAGAGCACCCGAAGAAAGTTCATGCAAATGCAAGGAGAGCATTAAACATAAACTTTGCACAGAAAGACCCACCTTTTGTGATAAATTAATATAAGCTGTGTTATGCAAGCAAAATATTAAACATCTTTCAATTTCAAATGTAAATTTCTTGAAAAGCTAAGTTTTATAAATTGAATACAAATCTCAATAAAAAATGTAGATAGTAGACAGTAATAATTTTGAGACAGCTTTTCAGTACAGCTCTTCTGACAAAACGTACCTTACTTCAATTCTACTCGGTGGAGTTTAGCACATATTATATGGAGGGTAAGCTTTAATTAAAAATCATTCTTTTACAGTTAGTTGAAGTCACATTAACACTATCACTGCATAACGCCAACTAATGAGACAATTCGAATCTGACTGACAGCATTAAACTCCACCAGAAATGCAGACAAAATAACACTCGAGTCAAAACACAGGCTCCAAAAATGTTAATGAGGTTCAGTGGTTTACTTCTGACAAAAAAAAGGTGGTCAGGAAAAGTTTTTGGAGAATAAAAACTTGCTTAGGAGAATTCTTCATAGTTCAATATTTTATAGAACCGTCAATTGTAGTCAAATGTCTGTATTTATTTTTCTGTCATGTACATTCCTTGGATTTAAAAAAAACCAAAAAGAAGAAAAAACCAAAAACATTAAAACAAAAAGGTCTTCTATTATCTTCCATACCACATCCATTCGAGTCCATTGCCAGAGAAACAAACAAACAAAAAAGTGTAGTGATGAGAACAAATAGCACATTATCTGAAATAAGATCAATTTCTTAAACATAATGAATCTGGCTATAAAAATAATGACTGTTCTTGTTTTATGATATTTATTACTGATAAATGAGAGTAAAGTGTATATATTATTGCACTTTTATGCATGATATAAAATAAGAGATTTTTAGCCTGCAGCAGTGGTGTAAATATCAAATCCCTTTTAGAAATAAACTAAAGGGTATCTTTCACGTTAATGTATTTCACCGTTTTACTCATTTCAACAGAGTAAAAAAATAAAAGTTTTTACAGTCCCATTGCATGTACACTAACTTTTATAAACATATTTATTAAATGTGGTACTGTTATATATTTATGTACCATTTATATATTTTTAAAAGTTTTATTAATCAATTAGAATGACCTGTGGTTGACTTTCTTGAGAGACATTTAAGTAGTGAGTGATTTTACCTGCATCTCTACTTGATGCTTTCTGTCTGGACCTGGAAAGCCTACGGGACTTGCTGCTGCTGTTGTGTTGCTGCTGTGTGGAACTGTTCTCACTGTCTACAGAACAGCTCACCTCTGCTTTTTCTTTTTCTACACTGTTAGACAATACACAATCTTTTTCTGTCAAAATCCCTGCTTCATTCACATCACTAGCACCAGCACAGGTTCTCATTTGACCTTTCTCTGATCTGATCAACGCTTCAGGCTGTCCGTCAGCAATCTTTACAGCGGGACATGAGTGCTGATCTGTCTGAAGAGAATTTTCTTCAGTAGTTGCCTTAGCGATGTCTTTAACCTCCTCTATAGGTGCTGTGGTTGACTCCTCATCTTCTTCAAACAACTCTGGGGTATAGAAGATATTCTGGTCCTCCTCTTCAGTATCTTCTGGTTCTGCTCCAGTGGTTTTCTGATTAGAAATACCACAAGGAGTTATCCTTACTGGAGACAAGGCTGGTGGCTTCAGAGAAGGGCCAGATGAAATCTCATTTGGTTTGCTCTTTGAGGCTACTTCAGTTTGATCATTTATTGCGAGGGGAGATGCAGAAATTGTATCCGTATTAATTACTACTAAGTTGACACATTGGTCTGGGTCCTTTCTTGAGTTTTTAGATTGGAAGAGAGGAGTCCTGAATCGAGAACTGACTGGGGTGGAGGTGAACAGAGTAGGTATGGTTTTTAGATTTGACTGGATGTGAGATACTTCACAATGAGGAATTTGTGATTCCGTCTGTTGCAGTGAAGGCTTCTGGTCACCTGACCAAAAAATATAGATAGGAAAAACGTATAATATAGCATAAGTAACTTGCAAAATAACACTAAAATCTACAAAGAATCAAGTTACTATTTTTACTAAATACTGAAAAAAAATGTATATCTATAGTTTAAATATAGGTGAAGGGCTATATATTTTCTGCTGAGTAAAGAGCACGGGCTCACATGTTAATAAAAATCCACAAAGCTATCAGAAGCTAAGTGAGTCTGAATTGTTACAGCTTTGATAACGAGTGGTGGCAAAGGTTTTCTTTTTTGGAAAAAGAGACAAAAATAAAAGTTCATTTAGCAAACAGCTTTGTCAAATCAGTTAAATCAGTTTTAGCAAACAGCACAGGTGATAATGTAGCATTTCAATCTTAATTCTTTAAAGCCAAATGTTTTGGTTAATAAACTATACTTTAAAACTTAATTAACGTTTCCATTTTTCTGGCTTTAGTCATTGTTAGCTACCATAAATAGGATATTTTTTTTATGTCTTTCGCATTTTGAGACCAGGATATATAACAAATACGTATCCTGGACACCTGGGGCTATCAAGCTTAGTGTAAGCTTATTAAATTTTCATTCATTATTAAGAGTAGGTTTAACAAGCAGGATTTTTCTAATAATTATAATGAATGCTATAAATACTTCTCTACTTTATAACACATGCTCCAGAATCATACTGCTATGGCATGAACTGGTTTATGGTAGTATCTTTTTCATGAGGAAGAACAAGGAAGCAGCATACACAAATCTCTATCATCACTTCTGCTGGAAGGAAACCACAAGTGACCTCACAAAAATAGGGATGCCAGGCTAGAACGAAATTTATGATGCATAGCCCCACGGGCAAAAATTTTTTGTGACAAGCCTAAGGTGCCTATATCAACAACACCTTCACATAAATAAAAGTGTTAACTATTTTTTTTCCACAAATTAGCTGCCCATACATTAATATATAAAGTAAATGATAAAATATACTACAATGCAAACTAATTAGGAAAGTTTTCAGCCAAATTTGGAGATTTTTCCTCACCAAATGGACTAAAAAAACCTGAACAAATTGTAAACATCTGAAATCCCGTTGGACTGCTAATTGGAAAATCAGGATTCCGTTCCCACCACTGCTGGACCTCTGAGCAAGAACATTAAACCCAAATTGCATTTACATGTACAGCATTTGGCAGATGCTCTTATCCAGAGCGACTCACGTTTGATCTCTTTTACACAACTGAGAAATTGGGGGTTAAGGGCCTTGCTCGAGGGCCCACAGTTGTTGTTTGTTAGATATGGGTATCGAACCCCTGTCTTTCTGGTATGAGTCCAACACCATAATCATTAAGCCACCACTTCCCATTGCTCACTCTGGATAAGGGTGTCTGCCAAATGCAGTAAATGTAAATATAGATTTAGTGTTTCCGTGTTAGTGTTATTTGTGAGTATGAATTGGTATGGGACCACAAACCTGCTTCAGAAGAATGGCTCATAGATTGAAGGGAAATGTGACCCTCAGAGTTCAGGGACTGGTGCAGATTTGGCAGCTCAGGAGTGGACGGAGGAAAAGATGAATGAGTCATGGGGGACATGAGGTTAGTCTGATCAACCTCCTCAGTTTTTTTGTTTGTTGCTTGCTGTTGATTTTGGGAGAAAGACACCAAAGACTCCAACGCACTTGTAAAGCTGTCATGGTGCTTCACCAGCTGACGCACCCACTTGGACAAGCCTGAACGAGTTTTGTGGAAAAACAGTGTTAGATTAACCACATCCCTGCTCTAGATTTCCATAGCTATTTCACCACCTGATCATCTACATATCTAAACTTGTGGTAGGTGGATCTCTATACTGTTTGACCACTATGCGCAAACCATAGTGCAGATTTTCATGTAAGCAACACTTCTGCCTTTCGACAACATGGCTCGAGTTCATATGGAATTTCTCAGAGTAAAAGACCACTACCACCACCTAGTGTCTGCAGATATAAAACTTCACAGCAGTAACAAATAAATTTTTTTTTTATACAATCAATATCAACATAAATAATATTAATGTTAATATAAAGCTATTTCACTAATATATTACCTGTAATATACTTGTTTGGATTGGCTCTAAAACGGTCGTCCACTAAAATAAGTGCACCCCAGTCATTTCTATGGCGAATACATCTATGGAAAGAAAATGCATGATAAAAAGTAAATTTTACACTCAGCAATTGCTAATATTTAATATTCATCACCTCTATTTATGTATCCATCTATAACATCTATTTATATATAGGTCAGTCTAAAGTGTGTAGTCTATTCCAGTCATGACATACTTAGGGGAAGTTCGTCTTATATATTATTGTTTATATGTTTTGCCTTAGTAATAAACAACAACTACTTGATGATTAATCTCTAATACATACCTGCCCAAAGCTTGATTTAGTGCACGGAATGCTTGGATTTCATACCATCTGCTTCCAGGAAGAAGGCCTCTGGATTTACAGTGCTGGTTATTATATTTCATCTTTAGTTCAACCTGTAAACCAAATAAAAATTTATTTGTTTCATAGGATTGCACTTATAACACTGAACCACAAGTATAACTGAATCTTGGAGACTAATAATACATTTATGAAACAACAATAAGCAAGGCGGTGCGGTGGCGTAGTGGATAGCAAGGTCGCCTCACAACAAGAAGGGTTCGAATACCGGGCCGGGATCTTTCAGTTTGCATGTTCTCCCCCCCTTCGGGTACTACGGTTTCCTCCCACAGTCCAAAAACATGCAAATTAGGTGGATTGGTGATTCTAAAAATTGCCCATAGGAGTGAATATTGTTGTTTGTCTATGTGTTGCTCTCAGATGGACTGGCGACTCGTCCAGGGTGTACCCCCGCCTCTCGCCCTATGTGTGCTGGGATAGGCACAGCAGACCCCCGTGACCCCGAATTTTGGAAAAAACGGTTAAGACGATGAATGAATGAATGAATGAATGAACAATAAGCAAGAAGGTCCAGGTTTGATACTCTGTGCAGAGTTTGCATATTTTCCTAGTGTTTGCATGAGTTTACTACAGGTACTGCCTATAGAAAGGAGTGTGTATATGTGGTTAATCATCTATGTGTGCCGCCCCAGTGATGGACTGGCAACTTGTCCAGGATGTGCCCCTGCTTTTTGCCGAATGTGTACTGGGATGGGATGCAGCAGACTACTGTGACCCAGACTTAGGGAATAAGCAGTTTAGAAGCTGAATGAATGAATGAAATCTGCAGGAGAAACAGAAATACTCACTGCTCAGCCACATTTATTATCACCTGCTTGGTTAAAAACAAAACATTTGAACACTTTTCTAAACAAGGGAAAGGCAGACCTTAACTTCTCTATTTTTCTGGACTATAAAGCGCTATATCAATGAACAGGTATATTTTCATATATTAGGCGCACCGGATTATGAGGCAAATTAAGCAGTGGTGTAGAGGGGATTTTGTGTCCCAGAAGAAACATTGCATATGAACTGAACCAGTAGTAAACCAGGACTGATCTTGGAGTTGAGAGAAAAGTCATACTAAAACACTGACAGATTTTTAGTACCTTGTACCGCATAAAATCAAGCACAACCAGAATTAACATATCGGGCACACCGGATTATAATGCTCACTGTCGATTTTTGAGAAAATGAAAGGATTTTAAGTGCACCTTAAAGTCTGCCTTCTGCTTTTGAGGAAGATCTAGGATAGAGGGGCCAATGAATGATACGAGTTATGCCAAACAAATGCCAGGATGTTGTCCATCATTTTTCACTCATCACAATTTAGCTTTTTAGTGCTAACCTTTTAAATCTGACAAGTGAAAAGTTCAGCTCCCGTTGGGTAGGCCAGGCTGGCGGGGCTTTCTAACTGCTAGTGACAGGTACCCTCTCTTCAGAGACACTAGCTTAGAGTCAAAAGGCCAACACCATGGCAGGTTCTGCGTGGGCCCAGCAAATAAAGGAGGAAGCCTATATACACGGTATTTTTTAATTAGCTATTAACAATAAAGCATTTCATAGTGCAATGGACAAATTTTAGTACAGGTGATAATATTGTGTTTATTTTAGCAAGTTGGTTAATTTTAAGGTCAAGTGTTTGTTTTTGTTGTGAATAAACTGTACTTTAAATTTCAAACCTTCTAGTTTTTGTGGCTTTAGTCACTGTAGGGACTTTTATAAAACTGGCAGGATTAATAATTTATTGAAATATTAAATTAAATTAATGTCATATTGCTCAGCCCTAGGATCAAGTAACATTAGCATGATATTTTAATGTCTGACTCAGATAACAAATAAGTATCTTGGACATCTGGAGCTAGCAAGCTTAGTGTAAGCTTATTAGATTTTCATTCGTTCATTATTACCTGGCGGAAGAGTAGGTTTAACAAACTTTCTAATAACAATTATAATGAATGCTATAAATACTTCTCTACTTTATAACACATGCTCCACAAGTGCACTGCTATGGCATGAACTGGTTTATGGTAGAATCTTTATCATAAGTCGGTTGAATTAGCACAGATGGAAATCTTTATAAATACTGAAAGTTAGTAAAAAAGAGCACACAAAACTCTGTATTAGAACGTCTGCTAGAAAAAAAAAAAAACCTTACAGCTACACATAAGGTGTGCGGCGAGCGCAATCAGAAATACAACAATCAATAATAAAAAAAAAAGAAATATAAAGTCTAAATTTGTTTCCATTTTGCTAATCCCTAATGTTCCCAATCATTTAAGGTGGATTGCCATGCACATATGAGCAAAGAGGCTGATCATCACTCTCAGATCAAAACATGACTGAATGACGACTGAGACATCAAAAGTAAAGGCCACTAGCTAGCTCAAGGCTGGCGATGTCATAAAACTTCAAATCAGGGTCCATTTCAGCATCTGGGTCATCACCTCCCTGCTCTACATGAACACTCAATTTGATATGACAGGCTGCATATATAAAAAAGCCAGGTCTAGCTGTGGGCAAAATCATAAATGTGCAAGAAATCACAAACTTGAAGGAATTTGTTAAATGTCAGAGTATAACCTCCTTTTGCTTTACCAGTTTAACCTTAGAACAGATATGGGCTTGATGTTTTAGGACTAACTGACTGACTGCATATATACTGTATATTCAACAAGCATATCAAAAGAGATTGCATCTTACTGATGTTCAGTGCACTTTACAAAAAAATTTATCTGGGATAGGATTTAAATCTTTAAGCAGAGCTAAATTGATGAGATAAATAATAACCTACTTATTCACTAATTTGGGGTCACAAGGATCTGTCTATCCCAGTGCACATAGGGTAAAAGGAAGGGTGCTCAGTCACAGATGCTCAGTCCATTGCAGTGCCACACATAAATGAAGTGATTTTTATTACTTAAATGTTATTCACTATTTTTTTAATAAATACAAATAACATCCACCCTTTCTCCACTTCTACATAAAATCACAAGGTAAAATTAAAGGCAAGCTTAAAACATGCAAAAAAAACCCCCAAACAATACGTTGTTTTGTCAAGCACACAACGATGCATTGGAGAAATCAAACACCTTCTGGTTAAGAAGTTGGCCGGCATCCTGATTCCTTTGGCTAATCAGCTTAATGCTATACCACAGCCTTAAACAAAAGCTACAATAAAATTTAAACCCATCTAATATCCGTTCTACATCTTTACACAAATGTCAAATTATATCAACCTCCATGAAAGCAGAAAGAGAAAAAAAATGAATGACTTTCTTCAGCGGTAAGGCCTCACAATAAGATACATATCAAGATACATGGGTAAAGAACAGGATATACTGCAATACAATACATTTAAATGTAAAAAAAAAAAAAAAAAAAAAAGCTAAAAATAACACCAAACTCAGAGGCGCCCTTATTTTTTCCACTACACTTGCTACAGACAGGATGTGCTGATGACACTTGGGAGCGAAGGAAGAAGTCGATTAACATGCACTGTTGCTTTTAAATAAATCAATATAAATCAGTTAAAAGCAGAATTGAGATATGTATTAATACTTGGATAGGTTAGGATGTTGTGAAAAATACTGATAGATGTGCTACCGAAAGCGCAACAAAATTCTATTTAAACACCTGGCACTTGCACATAAATACAAACAGTTATTCAACATTTTTTGGGGTTGTTGCACTAGTTTTGTAATCGTATTTTATAAGTATTGAAATGTTCAATGATCTGACTTCACTCTTATGCTTATTGGCTATATGTTGTAAAAGTAAATGTAAATGCTAGCTGTATCTTCTTACACTGCCCTAAAAGTCACCATCATACCAAGAATTACTGCTAAAGTAAAGAGCAAATGAAATCAAATCATATACACATGTCCCTCACGGTGACAGAGATGGTGAGAAAACTATAACACACTCTGACACCAAGGTACACAGAGGAAAAGCTTAAAGGACAAGAAGAAGGACATGTATAGTTACTATGAAATTAGTTTATGCATGACAGATTAGAAAAGGTAAGGCTATCACTTCCAATCCAAAAGCACAATTTTTGCTATTTCCTTTGTTTAAAATATCAACACAACCCTTAGAACTAGAATTATTAATAAATTCAGAAACAGATAGATTTAAATATATATATATAAATCCTGATATTATTAAAATTGCTTTCATAAGAAATTACACAGTTAGGGATGAGATGAGATGAGATAAGACGGGAACAAAAATATCCTACTATCCTCTATTCTACAATAGTGTTGTGACCTAAGAAGAACTGTTCAGGAGTACAGGGTGTTACCTGAAGGTCTTTAATGTTAGGGAACGGAATGCCAACAGTGACTACTGCTCTGGCATTATCATCGGAAAAATCCAGCCCCTCACTCACTTTCCCTCTGCAAACTGCAATTAGAAGTGCCCCGTCTGAGTAAAAACAAAAACAAATTCAACTCACAGTTATCTAGGAACTGCTTGCATGCACAAACAACAATCTTTAAACTGACCGCGGATGCCGCTTTGTCTAATGGCATTGTAATATGTTTCTAGCAGCTCATCAAAGTCACCCTTGGCTCCTCCACGTGGCTCTGCAATCACTGCTTTCTGCTCTTCCAGCTTTTCCCATAAGCCTGTGTTTATCCAGCGATCCTTTAGCTTATCCAGCATCTAGAAAACAACAGATTTACCAACGACTTTACTAGCAGGTAGTTGTTTTTGAATGCTAAACACAGGAAGTTATGTGAGAATTGCTTGCAGGGATTAGGAGCAATTGTAACTTGTCAACAAGATCAACTTTGATATCGTTTGTATGAAGCAAAATAACAGGAAATGTTGAACCGAGTGCTATTTCGGACAAAAAGTTAAATTTTATTAAACATTCAGTAAATTAAGGTACCACCAATTATTATTACAAATAGACTACTCATGCAGAAACATACTGGCAATTTATTAGATCCGATTATCGTTGACTTAAATGCTTGCTATAGATATATCATATATCTGAGCAGCGGCTCAAATATCATGGATCAGATGGATAGATCAGGTAACTGTACCAAGCATCCTGAATTGACTTTGAGGGACAATGTTATTAATTTCTTCCCAGGCCAGTATGTAATGGGATATGAAAATCCCAGACTTTAAAAGACAGGGACATGTGCATGCACAAAGACTGTTGTGTAAGCTCATTGTTTATATTCCCAGAGCTGTAATTTGTTAGGCCTTATAAAAACGGGTGAAATACAATACAGCACTAGTTCAGGAGCCTTTTGACTTGCACGGTAATGGTCCTATTGCTTTTATCTCTCAGACACTGTAAGTAAACATTGCCCCGAGTCTGCCTCCATGCTGCCATTTAATTACGTACACATTTTTCCATAGCCCTCATCTTCATACAGTGGAGCCAGTTTAAAAGCACCCCGTGAATGTGGAATCCATGCATGCTATAGGACTGAATATCAAGTCTAAATCAGGCATCCACGTGTGCTTCATTAGTGAAGCCAAAAAGCTGGGATTTCTTCTCCCAGCTTCAACTGCATGCTGTATCTTTGTGTTAAGGTACTTTTTGTTAAAAGCAATATGGAAATCATAATAAACTACAAACAGAAGAGCTAAGGACATGACAGACATAGCAGTGACTGTACAGTCACTCTGGATTAATTCAAAGGCATTATCTGACACGAGCAGTGTTTTCCAACCTCAAAGCTATTATTAAATCTTATAACTTATCCAGGGTGACCTATATTTTCATTTGGCAGAATACATTGCATTGATTGAACTCAGCAATTGAATTGAAGGTTCTGGTCAAGTACCAAGCTGAGACCACTGGGAACCAACAATCGTAGAAAAACCCTATGCCTATGTGGAGGAAACCCATGCAAGTGCAGGGAGAACATGCAACTCATTGCCTCGGAATCAACCCTAAGACCTTCTTGTTGTGAGGCAATCGTGCCAACCGCACTAACACAAACATCCATTTTCAAGTTATATCACCAAAGTACTGACCAAACTGCAGATATCGATAAACAGATTTTCAGAACACAGAAAAATGTGTTATCGCTTATTTTGTTCAGCAGAGTATGCCAGTGATTTCTCACATCAGTAAGTGGTCTTTTGTTCAGGCAGCAGCAGACAAGCAATGTCTTAACAGCAAGCTACTAACTAGTTTGTGAAATACACTGCTAACTATTTCTCTTTCCAATATCACATCTTCCTATATTGAAATCTTTTTTTCTGGTCACCAAAGTGAATTTTTGTCTAGTCCAAGGCTCATTTGATCAACTGATGCGAGTTCTGAGTCCCATTTACCTAAGGACAAACAAATATCCTCTTCTAACTCGCTTATTTCCTAACTCAGGGTCACAGAGGTCTACTAGAGCCTATTACAGTGCACATAGAGCAAGAGGCAAGGGTACACCCTGGACAGGTCAGTAGTCAATTGCAGATGTCCAAACATTTGACTGATATTTTGGGAAAAGCTTCATTAATCATTTATTAATTATTTTGCAGAATGAGATACCCCAGAGAGACTGTATCTGCTCTCCAAGGGCAAAGGATATTGTAGTGGAACTTATGTAGTGGTGCTGAATTGTGATGTACTGACTCCCGCCATCACCATCTCTTTATCTCCGTCGCTTCATCCACACTACTCTGATGTTTGGCCTTTTTTGCCAACACCTATTAAATAATGGAAGTGGCTTGGTCAATGGGCATCAATAATGAAACATGCAGAACCTGGAGGTAGGTGTAGACGTGTAGCAGATGTGAATAATTCAGTCGTCAAATACGACAGTGGCAGTTACACGTCGGCTACAGTCGAGTGGCGCCTGTGCCACATACTGACTAGTAGCTCTGCTCCTCTGAGCTAATGCAGAGCAGGCCATTAGCACAAGGCCAACAGTCCCAGAGCTAAAAGCAGCAGATAAAGTGCAAGATGGGCTGGAGGACGTACTGGTTTTATCTAGTCAAGAGCATGCCTTTCCTAATGCAAAGCTTTGACAAAGGAAGTCATACACTTCAATTGGCATGATTGCTGCAGGCAAAATATTTACTCTAAAATACATGTGAAACCAAGTGACTCCAGATAGCTTTGGAAATGGATCATGTCGCTCAAACCGACCTCCACTTGTTGCCGAAAAAGCATTAGGAGATTCTTGTGAACCTGATGTGGTAAACAGTCTAAGTGGAGAGATTCAGCAGTGCTAGTGGTTAATGGAGCTCTGTGTAAGAGACTCATTTATAGCTCAAGTAGCTAACAGCTACATAGGCTAAAGAACTCTGGCTTATTTCATGGTAAAAAGACCTATGGGCTTGTCAATCTTTTGATTAAATACATATGGAGAGACTAATGTTAGCCCTAATCTAATACCCCTGTCTGTTAATTTTAAGCAAATGTCTGATGACCTGTAATAAATAGATATTGAGATAATGTAAATTGTCCAAAAACAAAATGGTTAGTACTGTAAATGACATACAAGCCATTATCTTTTCATTTATAATAAATATAATTGATTCATGTACAAAATTTCAAAGAGACCAATATATATAATTTAATATATTTTAACAATCATCTAAAAAATATATATCTACTTAAAGTGAAGTATAATAAATTGTGTTTTATAAAGGAAATAAAATAAAACAAATGCAAGTTTATTTAAAACAAGAACAGAAATAAGCAGAATGAAATTGAGTTTAAAATTAATGTCCATTTAATGTCCAAATATTGTCTTGTGATACATGCTTGTTGTATGAGGAAGCTTTGATAACTTTTACTGGCCATGCAAAATGATTGAGATGTAATGATCTAATACTAGTCAATAAAATTCTTAAGACCTGGTTTTTAACGTTTGACAAGGTCGTTAACAATTCGCAACAGACTAAATATTATTAACACTAAAATTAAAATATAAAATGTATTATTTCTTATTAAAGGTGTGCAATTGTCAATGGAAGTGCTATGCAAGCATGTAGTGATGCCTACAATTGCTTGCAAGAGAGATGGAGCAGCATGTGAAGGGACCTAAATGTCTCTCAGGCTCTTAGCTCATTCACCCTGCGGTGCACTTTGACTTTGATAGGACAAAAGCTAAACGGATACAGCCTCCTGACACTCACTCTCCGCCGGCACCAGGCGCCAGTACAGACGCATCTTCACACAGACAGCATGGCGACATCACCCCTAATGGCCCTTATCTTGATCTGCTTTAAAAGCATCTTGCGTTTCTCTGAGATCTTTTCACCTCTGCAAACCAACATTTTAATAAGCTCCCCCCCCTCCTTCCGTTGTTTTCAGTTTATTTCTCCTGTGGGCGAGTCAGCGCATAAGGCACATTGTTGTTTAATGAGATCAAAACTACCACAGCTCCAAAAAAGAATCTTAAGTGTGTATGTGTGTGTGTGTGTGTGTGTGTGTGTATGCAGGCAAGCAACATACGACATACATACTCATGTTACAAAGTGACATATATGACAAAGTGATTGTCATTATGTAGGAAGGTGTCTGTCAACAAAAACACACTAGGTTATTTCTCAAATGGGATTTTAAAGCTCTTTAAAGAAAATCCAACAACTGAAGGCTTGCTAGGTTTTCTGATTAAATATTAATCCAAATGGACATGACATGCAGAATCATCCAAAGTAAGAGAAAACTCAACAATATCCAAAAAATTATCTAAATAATAAATTAATTAATTAATAATAAAGTATATATGCAATTAGCTTAACAAATAATACTTGTCATCATATGGATACATTGCTAGAAGCTGTTCATTTCCTTGTGTAGAGACATTGTGACATGCAGTTTGAAAGACAATCAATTATTTATGGTAAAGGCATAACAAACAAAGGGGAACAAAGTATTTATCAATGGAAGCCTGTAAGTGAGCTCGTTAGCTGAAAGTTGATCCAGGCAGAAAAAATGCTGGTCTGTGGATTGTGTAGTATCTATTATAAACTAGAGCTGACCTATTAGAGGCTAAGTGGAAAAACATAAGGTTCCCTGACATCTACTACTGAATTTTAAAACAACTGCCTTAGGTGTCATTTTATCGCTGTTTAAGGAACATGTGCCAGGATATGAGTGGGAGGAAAAAGGCTATACTGTGGTCTCAAACACCACCTAGTGGTAAAAACACAAACAGCACACTACTATGACTACACTGATTTTAAGTTAAATGTCTGAAGATCTAATTCAGGAGAGACCTTAAATAAAGCAAACCGACACCAACCTTACCTTGTAGGATGGCAAGAAGCAGAGCACTCCTCGGCTCACAGTCTGGCATACTTTCAGCAGCAGTGCACCCACCTCATCCTGGAAGTTAAAGGTCTCAGCATGCTGGAAGGTAGCACACAGTCTACGTCCCTGAGGACCAGCGCCAATGGTGCCAACCCAAACCTGAAACAGTGCTATAGTTCAAACTCACGAGCATTTATCACAAAAACCAGGTGTTACTGAGAAGATGGAAACCAAGCCAAAATAAATGATGTAGAACCAATCAACAGCCTGTTTAAAACATTGCCATTTATTATTTTCAGGTTCATTGGACAGTATGTAACAATCATGTTAATTTTAGCCTGACATTTCCTAATTTTGATCATGGGTTGTATTTAACTAACCCTAACCTCAGAGTTATTATGCAATAATGTTGTATCATAAAGTATATTAAGATTTAACATAACTTTCCATTTATTTATACTGGAAGATTTACTTTTAATACAGTTACATGGTAAGTCTTGTTTTGAAATCAAAAATCCAGCGCTTTAGTGGTACTTGAGTAAGTGCACTCCTCTTAATGCACTAAAGTTTTCCAACTTTCACTGTTAAATAATTTTTATTTTTTTTTTTTAATTACTAACCTGAGATTTATTGATAACATGACTGGCTTCCAGCTGGATGGAGAACTTGAGGCCCAGTTCTGAAGAAAATGAGCCCATGGGTGAGAGTGTACCAGACGTGAGCACTATACTGTGTACTGCTGTGCTTAGATCAGAGAATGCCTACCAGAAAACACACACACACTTTCTGTTTTTTTTTTCTAGCACTGATTTGTTTTAAAACAAAAGGCTTTGGTGTTGCTGTTTGGGGTCAGACACTCACCACTGCAGGGTTTAGGCACCAGAAGCTGAGTGTGTGAGCAAGAGTTTTAGAGCGGCTCGCTTGACGGCGGCGACGTGGTCGAGCAAAAAAGCCCTGCTCATTGGGCACATCCTGCTGGGTAGTCCAAACATAACTCTGCTGCAGAGCCACACGGTAGTCATCTGCAAACCTACGTGTGCACATTTGACCAAGCTACATTTACAGCATTTGGTGGACGCTCTTATCCAGAGCGATTTACATTTCATCTCTTTTTGTACAAAAAGAGCAATTGGGGGTTAAGGGCCTTGTTTAGGGGCCCAGTGGTTGCTTGGTGGAGATGGGAATCGAATCCTGTCTTTCTGGTATCAGTCCATCACTTTAACCACTAAGCCACCACTTCCCCTATTATAAGTTTATGCTGACAATAGTTTGTGGCATTTTCTTACTAGAGAAAAATTGTTAATAATAATTTTTTTTTTAAATCATATATGTGACAGATTTATAAAAAAATGGCTAAACTGTCAAAAATAATTGTATAAAAATGTTTAAAGTAAGGAAACACACATTGGTGTTTTTCCATTTATTCATTCATTTATCTTCTATCACAGCTATTCGGGGCTATGGATTGGTGTTTTTATTATTCATTAATCATTTGGGTGTTCATATAATAAAAAATCCTAAAATGTCTGGAGCATGAAAATCAACTGTGTTAGCCAGCATTCACTCATTCATCTGCTTACCCGCTTATTCCCTAATTTGGGATTACGGGGGTCTGCTAGAGCCTATCCCAACGCACACAGGGCAAGAGGCGGGGGTACACCCTGGACAGGGTGCCAGTCCATCTCAAGGCCACAAATAGACAAACAACCACTCACACACAAATTCACTCCTATGGACAATTTTGAATCACCAACCAACCTAATCTACGCATTTTTGGACTGTGTTCTCCCCGCAAGCGACCGAACTCGGGACCTTCTTGTTGTGAGGCACCCGTGCTAACTACTACATCACCGCGTCACCTCTATTGATCATGAAAAAGCTAAATATTGTGAGCCAAAAATTCAACAATCAAACAAGCAAAGGTAGAACCTTTAAAGTTATCTAAAATGGCATTTTGTTTACACAACAGACACTGACCTGCAGTTTTGTCGAAACAGGAAGCCTAACACCATAAAAAGACTCTTGAGCACAATTTGAGTGTTTGAGCTGATTGTGGGAACCTGTGCTGTGATCTCCCTCCCATTCACCAATCCGACCCTTTCTTCCTTCTCCAATACTGCCTCAAAGTGCTTCTGCTCAGCAAAGCAAACAAAACCATAGTCAAATAGTGTGTTCAAAAACATTTAATATTACAGAGAAGCATTAAATATGTCATTTATAGCAACAATGTGAAATAGAATACCAGAAGAACAGGAAATGTATCAGCTGTTATTCCATGACCATGGAAGATGTCCAGCGCTTCCTTTCCATTCCACACCTTAAATGCAGTCTCATAATCCCGGTCTTGCAAATGATTGATGCCATCTTGTATCCAACTGCACCAATGTATCCAAAAAGCATTTGTTAAATAAAATAAAACAAAATGCCTAATCACGATCATAAAAGTAATAAACACTGATTAAGTGATTTAAGTGATTAAAGATTTATCTCCTATTTTGTCCTGTACTATTAACATCCTGTCTCATGAGATGAGACACAAGATATCTTTGCTTACTAATCGATAATAGAATGCTGAATTAATTTCTACATGATTCAATTTGCCCCTCTCCACTGGTTTAAATATATTCCTCCACTATCTCCATTTACCCATTCTTATTAAGTTACGTCCTCTACAAACCATTAGCCACCAGGGAGTAAGTAAAGAGATCAGATTTAGATTGCTCTATAGCCTTTAACAAGAATCAAGGAGAGTGTACTTGAGCAGGCTGCAGCAAAAGGCCAGAAGGGGCTCATGGTTGTTCCGGCGGACGTTATATGTCACCATCATCTCAATATCATCACGAGCCTCCCTCAGCTGAGTCTGGTTTAGGGTGAAGCTTGCTGACTCACGGGCACAATCTTCAATGTTATGAGCCTCATCAAGCACTACTATCTGCCCTTTCAGAACAATATCCATCTGTGGAAAGGATGGGAGCAATTACTGAAAGACTCAATGAGATCTGATTGATCTGGTAAACAAACAATATGGCAAATCAATATGTTGCACTTATACTGTATTTTTAATGCCTTGAAAACTATTATATATTGTTGTTAGTGCAAATTGGATAGCATAAATGTCTGGTATAATGGTCATACTGAAAAAATCAAACATTCGTATCAAAAATCTTATTATGGGTAATCCATACATGGTCTGGAAAAATAGTTCATACATGTACATGTACACATTTAATCATTTTGGTTTTTAAACTGTGGGAGAAACAGGAGTAACAGGAGTAAACCCCGACAAGTACTGTGGAAAAAATGCAAACTTCCCACAGAAAGACCCATGCCGTGTAATTGAACACAGCCTTCTTGTTATGAAGCAACAGTGGTAACCACCAAGCCATATGCTGCCCTGGACATATTACAATATGGTTCCAATCATTAAGGAATGACCGGACTGGCTTAAAAAGAAACTTACACTTTCTCGAATGAGGGGATCCAATAAGTAGTTGTAGGGGCAAAAAACAATGCAAGCCTCCTGCATGAGCTCACGAGCTGCAAAGTAGGCACAGGAGCGAAGCTTACTGCCCAGGCTGACCAGCTCCTCGATGTCCCAAGCCTGGTGCAGCCCATGTACCCACTGCAAAGTCCGCTGTTCCCTCATCTTATGCACGTTGTGGTAGAATCGGCATGACTGCCCCTGTTAACCAGACAACAAACTCTGAATGAATGAAACAATACACTGGAGCCATTAAAATATACCAGGATCACATAAAAATCTCAGGACATAAAAAGGCAGGTCATCACTAATATTAGGCAGTGAAACTTAATTCCTTAAACAAATGAGCAGATTTGAAATACATAATTTACATTTATGACAGCACAATGATAGCATTGTCAAGACCGAAAGGCGGGTGCATAATTACAGCAGGTGTCTATCTGATAGACTATTAATAAGGCATCTGTTCATTGTTTTAGGACTCACTGGAGCCTGCAGTGGCCTGATGAGAAGCTGACTACTATTTCAACTGTATCATAGTTAAGAAGATTATCCAAAGGAGGGAGCATGGGATTAACACTGACTGGGCAGAGCTTGCTGCAACTGCCATGTCTACGTTATAGCTATGATTAATGGGATATGTGAATTTAGTGCGCGTTCCTCAAAAACTAAAAGATGAAAATGTATTACAAGCCTTTCTGATAAAGGCAAAGAAGATGATGCAATTAGGTTATACACAGTTATTACCCAAGCTATAGATCAATTACATAAATGAGGCCAGAACAATATCAGAAGCTCAACAATACTTATAACCCAGGCTACCTGGTGGCAATAAAAAGAGATTTTAAAAGTCTCTTGTAAGAACAGACCACATCTGAAGCATCGGACAAGTGTGCATTAACAAAAAAAGTTCTGCATGAGTGATTAGGGGTATTATGATCCACAACTGTTCCCCACAGCTCTAGTGACAAGGATTTCACTCACAGATCCTTACAGAGTAGGTTCATGTTACAGTGGTTGTAAATTGAAAGCTACTAATCATCTTCCGATTACAACAACTCAAAAAGGAAAAGCCGCATCAAACTACTGAACACTGACTATCTAGCCTGAAGGCTATGACAAAAACAGCAGCAATTGAGTCAATTGGGAGTCCTGTGGTCTAATTATTCATTATAGAGTGGCCAAAGTCTAAACTCTGATGCTACGCAAATCAGGTGTACTTAAATGGAGTGATGTATCAAAAAAGGATGCAAATGCTGTTGGAGTCAACTCTAGCAAACTTTGGCATGGATTTAACACAAGTTTTGCAAAATATATATCTTGATTATGTTTGAGGCAAGCACAGGTAAACCCACAGCTTCAAAATCTCCTACAAAAGACCAACATACCAAGTTTCCTAAAAGTGGAAAAGTTCAAATATCAATGAGAGATCTTTATATAAAACAAAAAAAACAATATCTAAGCCACTAGAAATTCTTCACCATGCATCAGTATTAAGACAACAATAATATAAGAATCTAACAATCTATAAGCTCATTGACAGATAAGGATAAAAGATAATATTAACCTATAAATAGTAACATATATTAACAGTTCAGAAAAGAATGTGTAAACTCATCGAGCTGAACAAACTGTCATCGAAACCTTTTATCTCTTTCAGCTTTGATGGATGACATATGAATAAAGACCCTGTGTTGAAAGCTGTAGTGATGTCAGGCACTATGACCTGGGCATTGGGTGACTCACATTCTTGGCCTCAAGCAGTTCCTTGCAACGTTCATTGCGGTTGGTATGGGGTACCACTTCAGGGTGGACACACGTATGGTCTCGGCTGGATAGGATGGTCATAGGCACAGTGGAATACAGTGTCCGTTTAAGCTCTCGAGCGATTTGGGTGATCTGTTTATGTGTGCGTGTGCCAAAGAATATTTTGGGGACAGCTTTCCTTCCATGGCTGTCCTTGTCTTTGTCCTTTACTTTTCCAGCTGTCTTCTGCTCTTCAGCAAGGCATGCACATGCACACAGGGAACATGGTACAAGAGACTATGGACAAAGAAACAAAGAAGAATATAAGAATGACTAAAATTACAGGAGCAACGCAACAGGGAATAGCGGCAAAACAGAATATATAGATATATATTATATATATTCACACACACACACACACACACACACACACACACACACACACACACACACACATATATATACATACACACATATACATACATATATAGATTGTTAAGAATAGATAAGTATAGATTAACAGGAATAGGTATGTATAATAGATGATTAGGAATAGGTGTTTAAAGAGATGATTAAGAATAGATTTTTCTATATGATTGGGAATAGGCATGTATATAGATGATTAGGAATAGGTATTTATAGATGCTTAGGAATAGGTAGGTATAGATGATTAGAAAAAGGTAGCTATAGATGATTGGAATAGGTAGGTGTAGATGAATAGGAAAAGGTAAGTATAGATGATTGGGAGCTGGTAGGTATAGATGCTTGGGAATAAGTAGGTGTAGATGTAGCTGTGAGGTGTGCGGTAGGAATTTTAGACTGGTTCAAGGTGAAGGTGGGATTGTATCATGGCCCTTTCTTTTTTGCAGTGGTGATGGACAGGTTGACAGATGAGGTCAGACAGGAGTCTCCATGGACGATTTGTGATTTGTGTGAGAATAGAGAGCAGGTTGAGAAGAATCTGGAGAGGTGGAGGTATGTGCCGAAGAGAAGGGGAATGAAAGTCAGCAAGAGTAAGACTGAGTACATGACTGAGAGGGAAGGCAATGGAGTGGTGAGGTTGCAGAGAGAAGTGGTAGTGAAGATTGAAAAACTTAAGTACCTGGGGTCAACGGTGCAAAGTAATGGAGAGTGATTTGAGAGTTCAGGCAGGGTGGAGTGGGTGGAGAAGAGTGGCAGGAGTGATTTGAGATAGACGAGTTTCGGCAAGAGTGAAAGGGAAAGTTTATAGGACTGTAGTGAGGCCAGCGATGTTGTACGCTTAAGAGACAGTGGTGTTGTAAAAACAGCAGGAGGAGCTGAAGGTGGCAGAGTTGAAGATGTTGAGAATTTCATTAGTGGTGCGGAGGATGAGAAATGAGTTCATTAGAGGGGTGGCACATGTTGGGTGTTTTGGAAACAAGGTGAGGGAGGCTAGGTTGAGATGGTTTGGACATGTGCAGAGGAGGGACATGCAATATATTGGTTGAGAATGCTGAGGATGGAGGTGCCGATCAGGAGGAAAAGAGGAAGACTAAGGAGGAGGTTTATGGATGTGGTGAAGGAAGATATGCAGGTAGTTGGGGTGAAAGAGGCAGATGTAGAGGACAGAGTAGTGTGGAGAAGAGCGATCCGCAGTGGCGACCCCTAACGGGAGCAGCCGAAAGGAAAAGAAGAAGGTAGGTGTAGATGAATAGGAATAGGTAAGCATAGATGATTGGGAACAGGTAGGGCTAGATAAATAGGAATAGGCATGTATGGGGTCAGATAAATAAAGTATACAAAAAGGAAACACTATCCTAAGTCAGGATCAGTTGACTCCAGTTGAGATGGAAAGTTTAGACCCCAGTATTCTTGGTGATGTTGCTCTCTAACTGTATAAGGTTAATTAAAGCTTTCAAATACAGAAACCAGACAACTAGTGAAACTGAACCCAAGGGAAGTGTATAGCCTCATTTGTATAAGAACACATTTAGTAAAACAACATGCAGACGCACGCACACACATCCACACACGCACACGTATTCCCAAAACTACTAGTCTGGATTTTTATCATAAAAGACTTACTTTAATGTACTTTTTTAACTTTAATTGCAAAGTCCAAAAACAAAAGCAATGCTATTAAGCATCAATTTGATGAGTGATACTACCCTGGTGATAGAATTGGTTTTATGAAATTGCCAGTGTTACGGCATGTTATTATCCTTTTACTTCACACATACTTCATTTTGTTCCTACAGTGATCACCAGACTCTTTCAATGATCTTTTCCTGTAATCAAGGGTCACTTGCTCTTGTATCACATTATATTATATTATATTATATTTATGCCTTTTGGCCAACATTCTTATCCAGAGTGACTTACATGTATCTCAGTTATATAATAGAGTAGTTAAGTGTTAAAGTCCTTGCTCAAAAGGCCCAGGAGTGGCACCTTTGTGGTTCTGGGTTTTTACTTTAAAACCTTCTTATCAACAGTCCACCACAGAGCTACTTAAAATATTACTGTTTTGTATCCCACATTTTTCTCTTTTAATTGAAACAAAGATTAGAGCAGTGGTCATACTAGTATAAATAATTTTCATAACATTTTTGATAAGGTAACATAAGTAGATTTTTAAGTTGCTGTACTGTTCCATCTAAACCAGTGGATTCCAAACTTTTCCAAAAAAAAAATCAAATAGTTCTCTGAAATGAAAGTTTGCTAAATGGAAACTGAAAGAGTAACTACTTTGTTCTTTTTAACACTGTTTAGCGTTAAATATTACAGAATACTGGATGTAGAAGATCAAGCAGAATAAAGACCAGCTTTGATATAAAGAATGAAAAGAAAAAAGCTTGGATGCAGATAAGGTTTCAGGTGAGATGGAGGAGTTTCACACCAGCGCTCCACTTGTCTCAGTTCCTTGGATCATCTTACCTGCTGCTGCCATATTCAATAGCCCAGTCCAAGTACCCTGCCTCCTGTGCTGTATAATTACTTATTCATTGAATGATGGAGGGAGGGCTGCTAGTGAATGGTAGGCCTTGTCAGTGGCATTGCAGGAAACAGCTGACACAAGAGTATCCGTTACACGAACCCTGCCACAGTTTCGGCCCTTCTCGCCACCGGGCAGCAAAGAAACACCCCTGGTATGCAGATAACAGCCTACGCTGGCTGGACCTGCCGCCATGGACACATTCAAGCTGCATTCTTTCACCATAGGGGCCCTGATATCATCTCAAAGCTCTCTTTTGGCCCAATCCAGTCTTTGCTATCAAACATAGCCCAGCCTTGTGCGGGAGCGTCAACCTTAGCATGTCGTCTCAGCTGGGGTCACCTGGGGGCAGAAGGAGCTAACCAGCTCACTGCTCCACAGTAAATGGTGGATACGCTTGAGAGAATTTGATGAATCATAGAAACATCTAAGAGTTTCACATTGCATATCGCAATTATTATATATTCCAGTCACTGATTTTAAGAAAAACTGTATAAAAGACGTTGTTAAGAAAGTATAAAAAAGGGAAAAATACTAAATGACAAAGACTACATTTCATCTAGAAAAAAAATTGAAAACCATGTTATTCCAAATGTCTATTATTTAAATTTAAGAATATTTAAAGTATTATAAACAATTCAAACAAATAAGGCTTAAGGAAAGGTGTTTGGGTTGAAAAATAAACATGATAATGGGCTTGTTCTGAAAACAGTACGTCCACTGTTTTTACTAGAGAGGTGCAAGGCAAGCCCCGTGTCCTGTTAGAGCTCTGTGTTTGAGATCCTACGCTAGATTGTTCTCTCCTCACAATGACTCTGTGAGGGAATGTAAATGCCTACATTTCAACAGGTGAGCTCTGATACCTTGACACTCAAGTCCCCCCCTTTAAAATCTCCTTCAGTAGGAGACATTGAAAAGAAAAGATAGACAGTGAGTAAACCCGCCTTCATAAAAAGTCTTCACAGGTCTTCACTCCCCCATCACGGCTGTCCCTGGAGCCCTCGGCACTCCCCTCCCAAATAGCCAATCTCAAGAGACACAAAGCACCTGTTTATCCCTTGAGCGCAGTAACCAGCGAGTGAACCCCATTCAATATTTATCCCAGGCTTTCACAGTTCACTGCCAAGCAAGGCAAACCTCTTAATTAAACTGGAGCTTGCTTCAAAGGGCCCATTGAAGATGTCATTCAGCACTAGCAGGGGCTACGCACGGTGTCAGATGAGGAATGGAAACCCAAAGCAAACTCCGCCCTCGGAAACCCACCCACCAGGGCTAGTCCTCCACCTTCTGTAACAGTTCACCAATCTCTAGGTAAGACAAACAGTTCATTTTTGTACACACAACAGATAATACTGTGTCACATTAGCACATTTCCGTCATCATTTCTATGAGTTATACAAAAAAAAAACAGTAGAGTGGTATAAACTCAAACACACTAATTGGGCAGGATTGCCTGTACACACCTAATCATTCAAGTAGGTATCCAATCAGTTGGCAGCAGAATCAAACATAAAATCATGGATGGGCAGCTCCGACTAATGTTAACGTCAAACATAAATTATGTTGGAAAACAACCTTTTGGGGGGCAGCGCGGCGGTGTAGTGGTTAGCACGGTCGCCTCACAACAAAAAGGTCCCGGGTTCGAATACCGGGCCGGGATCTTTCTGTGCGGAGTTTGCATGTTCTCCCCGCACTTACGTGGGTTTCCTCAGCGTACTCCCACAGTCCAAAAAAAGGCATATTACGTGGATTGGTGATTCTAAATTGTCCATAGGAGTGTGAATAGTTGTTTGTCTATGTGTTGCCCTGAGATGGACTGGCCACCCGTCCAGGGTGTACCCTTGCCTCTCGCCCTATGTGTGCTGGAATAGGCGCAGCAGACCCCCGTGACCCCGGATTCGGGAATAAGCGGGTAAGATGATGAATGAATGAACAATCTTTTGACTATGCTATCATTTGTTGACTGCTGATCTGTGATTTTTAGACAAAATAGTGTGTGTGTGAGTGGTTGTTTGTCCATGCTATGTGTACCCTGTGATGGACTGGCGACCTGTCCAGGTAAGAAGATTAATGAATGATACTGCTTTCACTTTTAAAAGACACACATGATGCAAATCATGTAGACCCCAGATCAGAAAATTTCTGCCTCTTCTTGAATCCAGTCCACAAAGTGGGGACTGATCTTATGTTAGCATACGGTTTCTAATGAAGTGCTTTGTAATGAGAAAAAGTTCAATAAAATGTCACAAATTATCCCCTATTACTTCCCAACAGTCCATTCCAGATGCTTGATTAATCAGCTAGGTGGGTCGGTGCTGATGGTACCATAACATACCGTGATTTTATAATGGAGATTCAGTATCAACTCACAATTTTTCCTTCCAAAAAGTGATAACACGGCTCAAATGAATCTAACAAAATCTAGCAAAATTACTTCAGTCTATCATCACTTATTTGCTGTGGCTTTTGCTTATTTGCGTTGATTAGAAAATTGTGTAAAAAAGCAAAAAGGAAGATAAAAGAATTATGATAGAATTTGTGGCTCATTTGCTTAACGTAATCTGCAGACATATTATAATGAATGAAAAAGGTGGAATGTTCAATTGTATTGTTAATTAACTGTTATATAAATAGGTTACCATTAGTACAGTTAGAAAGTAATATTTTTTAAATAATTATTTCTACTATTATTTAAAGGCTTTTTTACAGCTTTCACGAAAGTGTTGAACTTTGCCAACATATCAAGTTCCACACTGCCACCCAGCGGTCAAAATCCATGCTGCAGTGGTTAAATAGAAATATCTAATTCTTTACTTCATGAACTTTTCTGCAAAATACTTAAATTAACATGAATGAATTAAAACATATACAGATAAATGATATAATATTATACGGATATTATGTGCAAATATTTTATATTGTTCAACACACAAAACATCTAGCAAACAATCATTTGCAGAAATGATTGTAATGTAATATAATTTGCATGTTCAAATATTTTACTTTAGATAATCCGGTTTAAAAATTCCTCACACACTCATGCATTACATTTATTTTTTAACTTTATACACTCACACAGCATTCAGCAGGTGGAAGGTTCCCTTCTGCTTTGGCTTGACTGCTCAGCTGCACAGTCCAGTTCCTTGGACCATGATGCGCCTCTTCTTCATCCTTATCATCATCATCATCATCATCATCAAATATCACACCTTTTTCAAGACATCTTCGCTTTCTGCTCTGCTGAACACCATACAAATAAACTTTGAGTCACCTTACACACTTATTGTTAGTGCTTGAGGCATAAAAATTATTAATATGAATAATATATACTTTAGCTAGCCATTTAGATACCTATAGTAAAATCACGGGTTTCCCATCATTCTGAACAAATGGGAAATCATAAGCAAGTACAAGATTTAAAAGTCTTCAGGCTAGTCTTGTGTTTTTTTGCAAAAAGGTAAACGAGTTGAGATGAGGGCATATTCTAACACAAAAATAAAAAAGGGAGCTGGACTAAATGCCAATATGTTTGCAGAGATTTTAGTTTTAATTTAATGAACATCTAAAAATCTGTTGGTTTTACAGTCGTACCTTCTGATCCCCAGCAGGTGCCCGAATGCGCTTCTTCTCAGGTTGAAAGTCTTCATCAGTTGGTTCTCCATGTGTTGTTGTAAGGGATGCCTGAAGTTTCTCAGCAAGCTTAGATGACAAAGTGGATCTTTTGGCTTGGTTTTCATTTTCAGCTAGAGTGAAAAAAATTCAATACTTTTAACCTATGAAGTCTGACAGTAAAGGGTAGAGCAGAGATTTAGGAACTGATTTTCCTAGCACACTAACCTCTCAGAGGCGTGCTGAGTTGGACAGCAGAGTCTTCTACAGTGAGGTCAATCACAGAGGCTGTAGTGCTGAAGGAAGTTGATGAGCAGTGGGCTTTGGTGTGGCACACACACTGACATGGGGTAGTAACGTCTGGCTTTTTTGCTTCACAAGAAGCGCTTCCTCCATCCTGGTCAGTCTTAGCTATTAAGAAATAGATTTGATACTTTAGACAGTCAATTACATTACTCTCGCTTTAGGGCAAATAACGTCTATTTAAATGCCAGAACAAAGCTATGGATTAAAACAAACAGTTTTCCTCTTAAAATGATTTGGAACAGTTTTATCCAGAGCGACTTACATTTGGTCTCTTTTTTTACTGAGCAATTGTGGGTTAAGGGCCTACAGTGGATGCTTGGTGGACGTTGGATTCGAACCACGGTCCTTCTGGTATTAGTACAACACCTTAACCACTAGGCTAACACTTCCCATGTTTTAAAACAAACATTCATGAGATATACTCAAATCACTATTCTATTATGCTTTTGTTATTACAATTATAATACTCCACTAATATTTTACTACACTAAAGAGTATCATATAAATTTCTTCTAAATTCTGTAAAAGACATTCATACTAACTTCATACCTTCCTTTTAAGCTTTGCATATTTTGGTATAAACGTCATGAGAGACGATTCAAAAACTTTACAATCATTAATTGCCAATCTGTAATTTATTTATACATCTTAACTGAGCACTTAATTTAGGTCGTGGTCCTAGCAACATTAGGAGCAAAAGAGGAATACACCCTTAAACAAAGATTACTAGTAATATCTACATACTGTATGTATTTATAATTTCTAACTATAGACACACCAATATGCTAGCAGAATGAGTTTGGGGAAGTGAGTGCAAACTGGGAAACATTGTGTTGACCAATAACATATTGGAGCTTTTTTGTTCAGACATAATAAAAAGTAGCATTAAATCATACCATACTGGGCCTGCTGCCATGCCAAGGCTGAGCAAAGAAGCGCTAGGCTCTTGCCACTGCCGGTGGGGCTTTCCAGTAAACAGTGCTGTCCATGGTTCAGGCCACGTACAATCTAAGGGAGAAACAAATGTAGTGTTTAGGACAAGATACAAAAACATGATTTGAAGAAGAGACCCTCAATGAGCACTTTATCACGAACACTTTTTCGTGATAAATTTTATTTACACTAAGCATGTGACGGCAGTGCAATGCACAAAATGCAGCTGCAGTAAAGCATCAAGTAATGTTCACAGCAATCATGTAGAGAGCGAAAAAAAGTGTTTGCAGTGTTTTGGGCAAAGCATGATGGTTTTGAAACAGGTTGCGTCAACCTTCAACCTGGTGGTCACCTTCACCTTGTATTTTTCCAGAGAATTTAATCTTTACTGAGAGAAACAGAATTAAAGCTGTGTATTTCCAAGGGGCGTCTCAATACGATAACTATCATTACACTGCATTGCTGCCACATGACTGACTCAATATGTTTCTAATAGTTCTTAGTGGGTTCCAGTGTCTGCCACAGTAAAAAAATAAATAAATAAAAAAAATAAAAAAATAAAAAAAATAAAGGGGTTTTGCTCAATTTTTATACTAACAAACACTTAAACAAGTTTCAATATAATTCAAAATACAGTATGTATCAAGAATAGAAGTTAGAATATCAATGTATTTTCAAGGTCAAGAAGGTCCCGGGTTTGGACAACGGGCTGGGGATCTTTCTGTGTGGAGTTTGCATTATTTCAGCATGTAAATTCCATGCCGCAAAGTATGGATGCTAACTGAAGTACTTGGTATATGTTATTTACATGTATACCCTTATCCAGAGTGATATACAACTTGTACAATTGAGTGCGGGACTTTTGCACAGGTGCCCAGTAGTGGTAACTTACTGTGGTTTTGGAAATCAATCTTCCGATTTTCTGGCAAGACCTTAACCACTGAACTACCACTTTTCCCACTGTATAGTATGCTGTCTAAAGTGTTTAGTGAGCATTTATCCGCATTGTCTAAAGCATTATGGGACTTACAGAGTTCATCATGGCCAGTTGAGATGGATATGCTTTGCAGGGAAAGCTGATCTTCACTCCACCAATGGTGTACTCTACTGTATCTGTAGCCATGATGTCGGGCTTTAAGGATTGCCTGCCCTAGGACACTGAAAATAAAAGTTAATTTATAACTTTAATGATTTTCAACCTTTCCTTCTTGTTGATAAATTATTAGTTTTGCCACAGTTTAGTATTACAGGCTAAATTGTTCACTTTGATTTTGTTTATTTCTGTCGGTTAAATGTTAACATTTCATTTCCATGTCACGTTAAGTAGGGCGGGTTCGATTCCCTTTCTGTGCAGTTTGTTCTACTCGCATGCTCCTGCGTAGGTTTCCTCCGGGTACTCCGGTTTCCTCCCACAGTCCAAAAACATGTACATTAGGTTGATTGGTGATTTGAAATTGTCCATAGGAGTGAATGTGTGTGTAACTGTGTGTGTGGCCCTGCGATGGACTGGTGATGTACCCCTGCTTTTCGCCCTATGTGGGAGTTAGGGAATAAGCGGGTAAGAAGTTGGATGAATGAATGTATGAATGAATGATTGAATGACAATTTAATTGTTTAAAGTAGCATCATACTGAATGACCGACTGCTCCGTCCGTAGGAGCCCTAGAACAAAAATAAAATAACAACGGCATTGACGGCCAGGGGACATGTATGTTTAATATAAATATTTAGTGCAAAAGCCGGTGTAAAGTTGTATAATTCAATTAATGACTTGAATTAATTGTTTAATTTAAAAAATGACTTTAAATCCAACTGAATAGCGTCTATTTTCTGTTACTGAAACCGCGGCTAGTTTGCTAATCAAAGCGTTTACTAAACATTACATTGAAACTATTCCGTTCTGTGGAGTGTAACTAAACACATGAGTATAAAACAATCGGTTCTCTTTTACCTCTGTTTTACTTCACATATTCACTGAACTCTTTTAGATCTTTTAGCGACCCCACTGCACCCAGTAAACACAGCCAAAGTGAAAATAAGTTTCCCGCCAGCCGGAAACACAGGACTCACTTCCGGCTTCAGACAGAAAGCTGCTCTATACATCATATTGGGAAACGATTTCCTGAAACGGATGCGTTAACAATCTGTAAAAATATGTTTAGTAAAAATATGATTTGCTACTTTCATTTACCTGAATATCGGAGTTTAGTATCGAATTCAAAATAAGAACAGTAAAATTTCATTCATTCATCCGTATATTGATTCATTTATTCGGTGTCACGTGGGTCTGCTGGAGCCTATCCCAGCTCACATTGGTCACCAGTCCTTTAAAGGATTTACTACTCTTTAGTAGTATAGTTTCCTCCCACATTCCAAAAACAGGTACATTAGATGGACAAAGATGAATGTAATTGTTATCTATCTATCTATCTCTGAACTGATTTGCCTTGTGTCCACCATGGTAAAATATTCCTTTTTGAGTGAAAATCCAAAGAATCAGTTTGATTTAAGGCTTACATTGAGATAGAAAAGAAAATCCTGAAATAAAAGCCGATTCCAAGCGGCACAGTGGCGTAGCAGTGTTTAACCCGGCCATAGTCCCAAGGTAGATTTCCGGGCAAGGGAGCTTTCTAAATTCTAAATTGCCCAAGGGAGTGAATGTGTGTGTGGGTGTGTGTGAATATTTGTTTGTCTATGTGTGGCCTTGTGATGGACTGGCAAACTATCCAGGGTGTACCCCTGTCTCTTGCCCCATGTGAGCTGGGATAGGCATAAGACCCCTGTGACCCCGAATTAGGGAACAAGCAGGTAAGAATATGAATGAATGAATGATAAAACCTTTCTTTGTATACCAGATCTTCGGTGACAAATAAACATTCTTTTTTTTTTTTTTTTTCAAAAGTTTATTAGGTCTTATAGCAGCACCTTCAGTTGCAAATAAAAGTTTCACAGATAGAATAAAATCCCAAATAACCCAATGTACCAAACATTTATTTGGAAATAAGATGCAGGATAATGTGAACATGTATTTAATATTTATTTCTTGTTTGTTTGACGAGGTAAAAGCATACATGGTGACAGGAGAGTTTAGTTTCATGCTAGTAGAAATGATGTGCCTTTTTGTTGTTCTGTAAAACAAAGTGTATAAAAATACATAGAATATTGACTCAATCAAAGAAATTTGATAACTCTTTAAAATTGTTCTTTGGAATATGTACATGTCATCTGTGTGGAGAAATATCTTCTCGGAAGATATGCATTCTTCTGTTGAATAGTTTCACCCGATTCTTCCACAGAGATGAATGGAAGACAGCAGGAATTCTTCAACATAAAGTGTCCGAGCCCCGAGGACATACAAGGCCAAAAATGTGTAAGTGATTAAACTGCAGCATTACAAGATTGAACCTAAAGAACTACAGAGAAGGTGACAAGCGACGCAGAAATGTGAGGCAATCGACAGACCCACAATTATTTTTTACATCACCTGGGGAAAATTGGAACACGACACTGTTGCCACAATATGCCAGATAAAAAGCGGTATACTATATTGTGTTGTCATGCCTGCTTTTCTCTTTAAAAAACAATTCATTGTTACATTTTTACCTTCTAACCTTAGAGCTGGATTCCTCAGTAGCTTATAAGAAGTGAATCGGAGTCTTGTAAAAAGCGTAAGAGTGCGTCCGATAAAACACATGTAAAAAATATTAGCAAACACAAACGGTAGCATTTCCGTGCTCCTGTAACAGGCCTTGGACTTTGTTGGACTGCTTCTGATTTTTGCTCCCGCGTCGTAGTGAGGGACGCTCGCTGTACCTCCGACGAGTAGTGCAGGAAGAAGCATGGCTGTGAGGAAGACTGCGGCGTGCCCGCTTTCCTGCAGGGATGGACAAATCCTCTAGCACTCGTTTGCCAGTGGGTGTTAGGTCACTTTTCTTGCCACTGTTCAAGCTCTCATTGCTGGGAAAGTCTGACGTTGTTAATTCTGAACTGCTTGTCCCGCTGTCTGCATCTTGTTGATCCAACGATTTTAGTTTACAGCTGGCAGACGAGACATTTGCATCCTATAAATAGTCAAACAATTTGTTATTTAAATCATTAGGGCTGTGTAAAATTATTGCATACATCTGCATACTGACAATCAAAGTTCTAGACAACAAAGCAATTTTTATAAATGAGCGTTTAGTTATATTAAAGCAAACTGGTGCGATTATGCAATTACCGGTAGTTCATTGGAGTAAGCATAAACGCTGCCATCCAAACCCTGGTGAGCACCAAACAAACAGACTCTACATTCTGCTGTGAGCAGCTTATTACAGATTTTCAGAACTCTATATTTGATTGTCAGTGGTGTAGCTTAGCTAGTTTAGTAACTGTTTAGCGACATATACATTTGTTCGTACACTTTCCAGTCATTGGACCGCCATTGACTTAAGATTACAGCTTTTATTCGCCATGATATAATTCTGTGTTGGACACGTCTTAGCTCAAGTTTCAGTAGTCTGCTTAGATGTTTTCTTCTGTAACAGATTGATATAATATCCAGAACCTCAGGGCATGTCTTCAGACATTGCTGTTTGAGAAATGAGAAACTACTCGTTGTCATTTAGGGTTACATAACTTGTTTCCAACCATACAGTAAATTTACCTAAACTCCTGTACTCTGAATGGTTCATGCATTCACAAAAGACATGTCACACCTTTAGGTTCATGATAATCAGACTGGGACCAACGAATTATGAAGTGAGAACACAAAAGATACCCATGAATTACATTTAATCTCCTTCATATAACTATACAGTTGCGGTTTAATGTGGGGGTTTTTTGGCTCAGCATAATTTTAGTTTTTCTTGTAGGCATCAAACATCAGATAGACAGTTTGCAGGTATGACCACTGTGACTAATGAAAAAGCTTTGTGTGCATTTTAAGGCCGTACAGTGCTTACTGGTATTGATACAGACCTGGATGTGTGGGGTGATGGATGTTGACTGTGTAGTAGAGCCCAACGTTGCTCCCTGCAGGTTGTACACAACTTCATATGCGGGCAGAGGTTCTGAAAACGTCCCTAATTGCTCCAATGAGATAACTATAGCGCTGGTGTTGTCGGCACGTAGTAAGCGCTGACTCCATCTTTGTAGGGCCTGGTTAACCAGCTCCTGAGCACTACAGACATTTGCTCTCGTCTTATGGCACTTAGTCTGTGGGTATGTGCAATAATTAAAAGTCTTTAAAACTTTTGTATTCAAAAACAAAAAGTAAAGAAATTTCTGCTCAATCCCAAACTCACCTTGGCCCTATCAGTCTCCTGACACATGGATACTGCTTCTTGTGGCGAGACCATGTTCCAAAGGCCATCGCTACCCAGAATGATGTAGCGGTGCTTTTTTAGATCCAGCTTGATGACAGCCGTGTCCGGCTCAGGTGATACTACAAACTCTCCACTGTAGAAGTCATAACTCCATAAATCCCCTAAAAAAAAGTTACACAATCAGATAGCTTTGATTATGGTATTTGTTTGCTGCTAAATGAAGATTCTTACTACTAACAAAGGCCAACACTTACTCAGCATTTATTCAGCCAAACTCACCTAAAGCCCGTGCTACAGCGAGGAAAGGAATCTGATCAATAACTGTGCTTCTTCTGACTGGCCCATTGTGCGTCAGCCTTGGTCTCTTCCACACCACTCGATTCACCCCAGATTTTTTTATCACGCTGAAAATATATTTCAGATTAGAAAAATATTAACAAAAGGTCATTATGGGGTCATCAATCTTATCCACTATATTTATAGCAAACAAACCTAAATTGTGCTTAAAACGAATAGGAGACTCACCTCCCTCCCAAGCCCTCGATTCTTTTCCTCTCTTTCGGTAGCTCAGGTTTATGATCCTGTGTGATTTCTTCTGCACGAAGTACCTCAGAGGGACTGTCCTGCACCCCTAAAACCACTGCAGAGTCTCCGACATGGGCTACGTACACACGGTCACGCCGGATCACAACAACACTGGCGGTAGTTCCGGATGTACTGGGAAGGCCAGTCGCTGTCCTCGGCCATTCTGCTGCAAAGATCAACACGACATGTCAAGTTCAGCATTAGGCAGTAAAACAAAAGACCTTTCTTTTTAGGTTAACATAAAATGTATTTGTGGAAAAACAAATGTATATACAAATACTGTGACATCCAAATAAACATACACACCTTTAGACTTTCCATTAGATTGTTGTTGTGTGTCATCTAATCTACAACAATATTAGTGAGATCAGGTACTAATTTTGGGTAAGGAGGTTGGGTTAGGTCAGGATGCAGACCATCTTAAAAAGGTTTAGGTCAGGGCTCTGCTTACAGTGTTTTTACACACCAACCCTAATACACCATATGTTCATAGAGCGGTTTCAGGTGGTAAGGTTTCATGCAAGGAAATCTGCACCATATGGAGACATCCTATATGACTGTGTGCAAACAAACTTTTAGCCACAAACTGGATCTGCACATTCCTAACAACATTCACTTACACACACACAATGTTGTCACATAATGTGACCAAGTTACAAAAAGGTTTAACTGTATGTTGATATTAAATAAGTAAATGTGAGGAGAAAACACCATCCGTTATCTGTACAAAAAAAAAAAATCACTCTCATTTGATCTTATATGTCTACATGATGCCTGTATACACTGGTACATTTTATACAAATATCACATTTCTAGAAAAATATTATATA
>JAOTRA010000037.1:6932657-6942933 GCA_026260255.1 Pseudolaguvia tuberculata | reverse complement strand
CCCTCCCCATTTATCCGGGCTTGGGACCGGCACTAAGAATGCACTGGCTTGTGCAACCCTAATGGCTGGGTTATCCACCGAATCAATCAATCAATTGGATTCCAAAAACTCCTCCATGGTGAAGACCAAAAAAGCTGCCCAAGGATATCAGGGACAACTGTAATCCTAAACAAGGCTGGAATGGGTTGCAAGTGCATTGCCAAACAGCTTGGTGACAAGGTGACAACAGTTGCGGAAATTATTTACAAACCGAAGAAACACAAATTAGCCGTCAATCTCCCAGTAAGGAGTCAGCCCAGAACTAAGTCAGAACGCAGGGTCAGCTATTGTACAGCGCCCCTTGTGCAGGAAGGGTTAAGGGTCTTTCTTCCTTGGGGATGGTGGGGCTTGAACTGAGGTCTTCCTGGTCTCCTGGAACAACTCAGCACCTTAACTATTTGAGCCACCACTGCCCTTGTGTTTAATAGTCTATTTCCCAGCTCCACCAAGCCACCACTTTGGGCCCCTGAGCAAACCCCTTAACCCATGATTGCTCAGTTGTACTTTGCTCTGGATAAGGTTGTCTGCCAAATGCTGTAATTGTAATAATAAATATTTAAATTAAAACACCACAGTACTCTGTTGCTGTTTTATCATTTATTTATATTAAATAATAAATATAGCAGCCAAGCAAATGCAGACTGAATATGGATTCAAAGTGGAAATTTATATTTTAATATTTCAATATTTAATCTTTTTTCTAAATTCAATCTTTCATATGCTGCTGTTCCGGAATTCACCTGCAGGCGGAAGTGTCTCCAAAACTGCTGCTGACTGCTAATATAAAGCAGCTGACAGAGCGAGGGATTTATTGTTAATGAGAGAGATAGAGAGAGAGAGAGAGAGAGAGAGAGAGAGAGAGAGAGAGAAATTATGATTTTTATATTAGAATTTGATCAATTGTTCAATTAGGTAAGCTGATCTGCAGTGTTACAGCATTTTAATAATATAAGTCAAGAACTGGCACGGCGGACTTCTACCACGATGCACGCACACACACTGACACAAACACGTGCACACGGTACGCTTCAGTGGACAATGTACAGTTCAAATAATTGTTCAATTGTTACACTGACTGCTGTCATTAAATTAATTAATGCAAGACACATACTGCGAAATAGTGAATTATCTATTAATGATAAATAAACTGAGCACTTATGGTGTAGTGGTTAGAATGGTCATCTCACAAGATGAAGGTTTGATTCCTTGTGCAGAGTTTGCATGTTCTCCCCACGCTTGAGTGGGTTTACTCTGGGCACTCCAATTTTCTCCCACAGCCCAAAGACATAAATTTGCCCATATGAGTATGTTTGGTGGTTTGTCAATGTGTGGCTCTTCGATAGACTGGTGACCTGTCCAGGGTATACCCTTGCGTTTCGCCCTATGTGCACCCCGAATTAGGGAATAAACGGGTTAGAAGATGAATGAATGAACGAATGAACTTATACACATTTCGTAACATTACTTTGCGCATAAACAAATACCACAATTGATAAATAGGATGTTTATTTACTTTGTCACTTTTAGCAATAATTTTGTATCAATACTGAGGTATTACATTATTGCATCATACTAAAAGGGAAGTGGTGGCTTTGTAGTTAAGGTGTTGGACTGATGCCAGAAAGATTCGGCTTCAGTTTCCGCCTCCACTAAGCAACCACTGTGAGCTCTTAAGCAAGGCCCTTCAACCTCCTATTGTTCAGTTGTACAAAAAGGATCAAATGTAGAGCGCTTTGGATAAGCGCGTCGGCCAAATGCTGTAAATGTTAATGTAAATATAAAGCCTAAATTATTGTATTGGCCCATCCTTAGATCTGACCAAGCAATTAACATGCAGTTAGCAATATAAGCATAGTCCTGCTTTAATTACAATTAAGCCTATTGTTATTGCTTGAACACGCACTTTTTCCATTATCTGTTATTGAATTAAATGGCTATTAGCACTAATATAAGTAGATCAGTAAACCTTAGACCAGCTTCATGACTTATGCCTTGAGCCATTCATATAGACTTTGTGCCTCCTGATTTCTGTGGCTGTAAAATTTGTTTATGGCTAAAAATTTAATGAGCTATATTTACTTTCTGTTAAATGAGCAATTTGATGTTAAATGAGCTGTTTCCATTAACTGTCTTTAATTCACAGCCTTAGTCATATACATGGTCACTTAATTCTTTACCTGTTTTTTGCCTTGCAGTTACTTTACGCAAGCACAGCGCTTCCCACTGGCTCATGCATAACATCGCCCAAGAATCTATGGACAGCTCTGATGATGAGTTTTTTGATGCTCGAGGTTAGTGTCATGTTCCTTCAATGGTGCACATAAATCAGTTTTCCAGTCTGCTTTTCCATTTGTCTCTATTTCTTTCTTTTGTCTTTTCTTGGTTTTCTTTTTCAAGGTGTTACTCACAGCTGCCACATCTTTTGATTACTTTCCTCTACTTGGCTTACTGAAACCTTTTTTGCTAAGGTATAAACGTATATATAACATGTTGCTTCATGTACATATATTTCAATGACAAGATTAATTTGATATTATTAATATTTCACTATTTGAGTTTAAGGCACAGTTTAACGCACAGGTGTTATATGTTAAATGAATGATAGAAAATGTAGGAATTTACTGAAGGATTTTTTAATAATAAATATGCATAAATAAATTTAATAAAAATAAAGGACTGTTTATTTACTATTCCATTTCATTACATATGGTATAATTTAAAAAGAACAGAGCGGCGTAGTGGTTAGTACGGTCGCCTCACATCAAAAAGGTCCCAGGTTTGATTTTTGTGTGGAGTTTGCATTTTTTCCTACGCTTGAGTGGGTTTTCTCCAGGTACTCCAATGTACATTAAGTTGATTGGTGATTCTAAATTGCCCATTGGAGTGAGTGTGAGTGTGTGTGTGGTTGTTAGTCTATGTGTAGCCCTGTGATCTGTACAGACCTCCTGACCCTGGATTAGGGAATAAGCAGCTTAGAAGACGAATGAATAAAGGAATTCGTGTTAGATGTTTAGGTTCACTCAAACACATGAATTTATTAATCTAAAAATAGAAAGCAGTCCAAATGCACTTAACCGATTTATTATGTACAGACATGCAGTTTCTTCTTGGAGTAATTTTGGTCGGCCGGCCACTCCTGGGAAAGTTCTCCACTGTTCCACCGTGTTTTGGCCATTTGCAGATAATGGCTCTCACTGTGGTTTGCTGGAGTCCCAAAGCTTTCGAAGTGGCTTTATAACCTTTTCCAGACTGATAGATCTCAATTACTTTCTTTCTCATTTGTTTCTGAATTTCTTTGGATCTTTGCATGATGTCTAGCTTTTGAGGATCTTTTGGTTTACTTCACGATTATCCTATTTAAGTGATTTCTTGATTGAAAACAGGTGTGGCAGTAATCAGGCCTGAGTGTGGCTAGAGAAATCGAACTCAGGTGTGATAAACCACAGTTTTAACAGGGGGGCAAACACTTTCTCACACAGGGCCATTTAGTTTTGTATTTTGTTTTTCCTTGATAATAAAAAACTTTAATTTAAAAACTGTTTTGTGTTTACTCATGTTATCTTTGACTAACATTAAAATTTGTTTGATGATCTAAAACATTAAAGTGTGGCAAACATGCAAAAAGATTGGAAATCAGGAAGGGGGCCAACACTATTTCTCACCACTGTATATTTAAAGAATCTATATATAAGGTGCCCTTTACAGTTTCCAACCCTTGAGCCTGTCATCACAGAGACCAGCAACTAATGATGAATATATATAACCACATTCCAAGCATCGATTAATATTCATTATTTGGCCTGCATTAGTCAAAAAAAAAAAATCCAGTAAGACATGATTGAATGACGCAAATATGGGTAGCAAGTAATTCAAAAATGGAGGCTACACTTGTAGATGTTATACATATCCTTTTCACTTACTGAACTCTTACTGAATGTGTTTAGTTTATGACACGCTTAAGAAAGAGACATGCCTTCTGTAAGCACTGTTAGACGTTTTGATCCACATGAAAACATAGATGCTGCTTTCTTTTAATGATTTATATAATTGCATGTGTAGGTTGGTTTGGGAGCCATAGCCACTATAGAACTGTCTGTATTTCCCAGATAGCTAACTTTAATATATATATATGTATATATTCTAAGGCTTCATGAATGAACATTATCCAACTTGAACATTAGAGGTTTTTTTAATGCTAATCTGTAAACGCTGGGGTATGTAGGTCTAAAAAAGAAAGTAAGGGCTCTTTTGGGAATTGTTCCTAATACAACTGAAATATAAACACTTGTAGTCAGATTTCTAGGCATTTGGTCAGTTTTACATAATCACATTACTTGAGCAATTATTTTACATTGTATTCTTTGTGATGTCTTAATTATTTCGATAGAAACACAGCAATTGTGTGTCTTTTTAATGTTGGCTAATCCTTTCACTTTCCACAGTGAAGAGATTTGTGCTTTAAGATTTCAAAAAAACGAAATCCTTGGATAGTCTTTAAAAATCTTTTAAATGTCACCGGGAACCAATAGTAAAATTGTTTTATTGTTGTATATTTTTTCCCTTGTAGAAGAAAATCATTTGTTACACTCTCTCCATCTACCTGTCAAAACATACTAGAACAGATAGATAGATTTAATAGAATATTGCTATATAAAATGATTATTTTGACCCTTCCGTAATAAATACTCACTTCATTTATTTCTATGCTTCTACCCATATTTTGTAGAACAAAGAAATTTTCTTAGCTGGATCTCTACCTTGCTCTTGCAATAAAATTGAGTTCTATAAAGATATGGTTTGTTAGGCTTGTGAGGAACCATTGTATCCTTCACAATGTTTCGACCTCAACCCTATTATAATTAAACACATTATAATAAGCTGAATTACTTAGTGGTAGCCTAGTGGTTAAGGTGTTGGTCTAATACCAGAAAGACCTGTGTTCAAATCCCACCTCCACCAAGTAACCACTGTGGGCCCTTGAGCAAGACCCTTAACCCACAATTTCTTGGTTGTAAAAAAAGAGATGCTTTTTATAAGAGCGTCTTCCAAATGCCTAACTGTAACTGTAACTGTAAATACTGACTGTTCCATAAGCATTCATGCCTGCACTAATTAAAGCTTTTGCTGCTTAATGGGCACAAATCTACTGGGCTGAAAGAGGAAATTATAAAAGCAATTTTATTTAGATTTTCTTTCTCCAAAATGGCTATTACAATATGATAATTATAAACTGTAGTATAATAAGAATTTTAATATTGGTTAATATTTTACGGGGGCAGCACGGTGGTGCAGTGGTTAGCACAATTGCCTCACAATAAAAGGTCCAGGGTTCGATTCACGGGGCAGGGCGCTTGTGTGGGTTTCCTCCGGGTACTCTGGTTTCCTTGCACCGTCTAAAAACATGTATATTAGATTGATTGGGGATTCTAAATTGTCCATAGAAGTGAATGTGTGTGTGTGGTTGTTCGTTTATGTGTGGCCCTGTGATAGACTGGTGAACTGTCTAGGATGTACCCTTGCCTTTCGCCCTATGTGCGCTGGGATAGGCTACAGCAAACCCCCCATGACACCTAATTAGGGAATAAGCGGGTAAGAAGATAAATGAATGGATGATAATATTTTATCCTCCCTTCTTTGGTATTTGCAGGGAATCTTTTCATTCCTTCTATTTTAAGCTTTTTTATCTGTTCATCTGATATTTATAACTTTAATTAGATTTGTGACACTATTTTTTCATGTACATTTTTATGGGGTATCTGAGTTGCGAGTATATTTGTGTAGTTACCTTTTATTTAAAAAATTTGATCAGAACTAATCTCATTTTTCTTTTTTCTAGCTTTTATCCTGAGATCATCATCATCTTTTTTCCATACAACTCTTATTTTTTTTCATTAGCTGGATTGACAACAACATCATGGCTTTTGCAGCTTTGTAGAATTGCTACAACTGCCATTTCGGTGTCTATGATTTATTGTCAAAACCTGTAACTACTGGGAACAAAGAATTGACAGAATGTGGGAGAGAGAGAGAGCTTGAGGAGGGGTCTGATGCCTGCATAGCTTAATGAAAGCAGGCAGTCCTGACAGAGGGCTGACACAATCCCCCCCCTTCACATTTGTTTATGGGGAAAACATAACATTTTAAACTGATGTCTCGTGTGTTTTTTTTGTATATTTGATCTATATGTTTAGTTTAGTAGAACAAGCAATTAATCAAGGATAGAGAATCAGAATTATATTATTATATGTACCTATTATATGTCATTTATATATTGTGTCTATTTTCCTTCTTCCTGTTTCCTACAGAGGTACTTGAGGGGAAGACTGCTATGCTACTGGGAATGAGTCAGTGGAACTCTAATGACCTGGTAGAACAGATTGAGACTTTAGGACAAATTGACCAGACTCAAGGTAAGCAAAGGCATCTGGTATCTGCAGCCCTTGAAACTACACAAACACTTAATTTTTAAAAATGATATGAACAAAATTGGAAAATCAAATATGGGTGCAGAACAAATTTGTGTTGCGTTTGCATTTTCTAAGTTTAAGAGAGAAAAAAATTGTACATGATTGATCATGGTTTTATTTTTTACATATTCTGATATTTTTTACAGTAAACAAATAGTAAACCAAATTTCTATTATTATTGTAATTACTGTATAGATGTGTCAATTGTTTGACAGTTAACTCCCTGAACTAAATTTAGAATATTAAAAGTGATATTTCAGGGATATAATGCTAATCATTAAAATGTATGGTGTAATTGAATTTGTTTCTTATTTAATGTTAATAAACCAATCAATCTTTAAATTATACCCACCAGTGGAAGACATTACCAATCTCTGACTTTTTACATCGATAATTGAACTAAAATGAAATGTTTGCAGCAGTTTTTGAACTTTTTTTTAAAAAAAAAAAACCCTTTTTTTTTTTTGAGCTTTTAAATACAACATGGAAGATGTAGAAAATGTCTCTAAGGTTACTTATGTAATCTTGTTTACCAGAGGGAACTAGATGCTGTCATCAAACGGCCTATGGCTCTGGCCTGATAAGCCTTTTGCACTGCCATAGTGTGCAAACAGGTTGTAGTCTGGACTGCTGAGGTGTACAGCCCAATAACATGAAAACTAAGGATTTTTAAACAATGTCTACCGCATCTAAAGATCAGCTTTTACATGTTTTCTGTTTGTGTTATTGGGGTAAGTAATGTGAGATAATCAATGACAAAACAAATTTACAAATGTATCTTTCCCAAATGAAGTATTTTTTTATGTTATCGTTGGATGATGCTGCTTTTTATTCATTTTACTATACTACTTGTGCATTCTCAATTTTAAAACTGTGGTTTTTTTTATATTGTCACAGCTTGGTGAATTTTTGTAGGTTGTATATAGGAAGATTAATCCTATGCAGTTACAAAGCTGCCAGTGTACCTGTACAGTATGATAGCCAAAATGGCTGGATGAAATATAGCCTATTGTAACATTTTGATTAGTAAATGGAGATCAAACGATGAAATTAAAAATCATCAAAAAAGCCACTTTTCCTCAAATGAATTTATGAGCATGCTCTCTTTGTTGGTGACCCAAATAAATTGTCTGCTTTAAAAAGCACACTACCTGAAATTCATATTAGCCACCGATTTTATGATATCTTAAAAACAAAGAACATTCAGTACAATAAGGCTTGGCATATTAGTGGGACATACCCAGATACTTGTGGTTCTGACTCTTGTGCTGTAAGCCATATTTCTCAATGGGGTCTCGGATCTCCACCATTTCTGCTTCTTAGTGAATGACTAGGCAGGAAAGAGGACCTGACATCAGCCTGCTTTGGCCTGCAAGCTCCTGTTGGGGACAATACCCAAGCTTTTTGCAACTGGCCTCTGACTGATCTTGAGGTGCCATGGATGTTTCCTGGCAGGCAATCACCTTGTTTGATTTTGCATAAAAAGCATGAAATGGGTAGCCTGGCGTCCTGCTGCTCTCAAGTGGCAAGAAGAGACCAGAGAAAAAAAATGATTGTGGGAATCAGTGCCTGAAAGAAACCATGTGTAGAAATATTCATGACGTATTTATTTTTCTCATTGAATAACTTGAGATACCAACATAAAAATTAATTGTAACTTCATGTAATAACTTCTGTTTTTAATGGACAGTTACAAATTATCCAAAGCTTCAATTTCTCAGTATAGCTTCTTGTCTCTCTCTCTCTCTCTCTCTCTGCTTCTTGGCTCATTTGATTTCCTATATTTGTAGGATTGTTATAGCAATAAAAATATATATAAATGCATTGCTTTACATATTTGAAAGTGTTATCTATTTCTTTATTTGCACTACACTTCTATGTCTATGTGTTTTTGCATGTTTCATTTATGAAACATTGAGAAAAGGCTTGGCTTAAATTTTCCTTACTGGACTGAGCATAGAAAGGAATAGGTGTTACTTGGTGATAGATTAATTACAGTAGCCGAGTTGTTCAGACAGGATCAGGTATTCACATTTACAGCATTTGGCAGATGCTCTTATTCAGAACAACTTACATTTTAGCTCTTTTGTACTACTTGGCAATTAAGGGTTAAGTGCCTTGCTTAAGGGCCCATAGTGGTTGCTTGGGAGAGCTGGGAATCGAACACCAGTCAATCCTAACTATTAAGCTACATTTTGGTTTTAGGACAACTTTGATAAAAGATTGATCTACCTCCAATGTTGACTAGTGTAGCTTGTCACCATGGCTGGTGTGCCAATGGGAGCCATGAATAATGAAATGTTATTAAAAAGGTTTTAAAATGTAACTTATAGTGACTTAAAAAAGTATTCATACACCTTAAACCATTTTACATATCTTTACAAGCAAAAACCTAAATATATTATATTGAGATTTTATGCATGTGTTAATCCTACAGCTGCAGGTCTTTTAGGGTAGGAATCTATCAGCTTTGCACACCTAGAGACTGACATTGTTGCCCATCTGTCTTTGCAAAATAGCTCAAACTCAGCCAGGTTGGATAGACAGCATGTCGGCTTCTACTCTAACTAGTGCTACTAGATACTTTTCATAACCTAACCCTGCTTTAAACTTCTTTACAACTCTATCCCTGACATGTCTGTTGAGTTTTTGGTCTTCATGAAGCAGTTTGTTCACTAGTGTTCTCTAACAAAACACTGAGGCACTGGGTTTTGTTTAGAAGCATCAGAGTACAAAAGGCTTAATACAAATGTGTGCCCCACTTTTCATTTTTATTTCCACATCGGGGTGAGGGGAGTATCAATGGGATATGAACTGTATGAACATTTTAAGGTACTATGTGTGTCAGTACTAGCAGACAGAAGATATTCATCAGGTTGTGCCTCAAGTTCAATGCTTTTTGTTGTACTCATTTACAGTGTTTGCTTTTTCATTTTGGTCCTCTGATCCTCTGCAAGACTGCAGAATTAACCAGATGTCAAATATAAAATTTTATAAAATAAAATAAAAATTTTGCACAAGTAAAAAGAAAATTAAATATAATTTGTGGCCGACACAAAGTGCTGGATAATGGATAAAATCACATGCATAGCCTGCATAGACAGAAGTGTCAGTAGATTTATTCACAGTACAAAAAAGATTTTTTTTTGTTTTTTGTTTAACTGTATATGTGCGCTGGAATAGGCGCAGCAGACCCCCGTGACCCCGGATTCGGGAATAAGCGGCTGAGAAGATGAATGAATGAATGAATGTATATTAATGAACCTGATTTGAAATCAGAGCAAACTCTCTCTCTCTCTTTCTCTCTCTCTCTCTCTCTCTCTCTCTCTCTCTCTCTTTCTATATATAGGGTTGTGTAGGACAGAAAACAAGGGTTGTGCATGCTTTAAAAGGTTACATAATTGGATCTGTTTTTACTGTAGTCCAATATGTTATTTTTATCTTGATAATTCCTTTCTTTATCAAATAGCTGCTTATTGATCATTAAATTAAAGCTATTGAAAGATTGGATTTTTTTAATGTTATTGTAATGTTTCTAAAGTAAGCAGGTTAATAGTGTAATTAAGGTTTTATGATATGAGAATTCTATAGCTTTATAACTCTATAACCCGTTGCTTTAACAGTATAAAAAAACCAACAGTTTGTTTCCAGCAAGTCATAGTTGGATACATTATTAGATTCTGAGGATGAATTCTTCAAACACACACACACACACACACACACACACACACACACACACACACACACACACACACACACACACACACACA
>JAOTRA010000037.1:6903217-6924383 GCA_026260255.1 Pseudolaguvia tuberculata | reverse complement strand
ACACACACACACACACACACACACACACACACACACACACACACACACACACACACACACACATACACACACACACTTCTCTGCCTGCCAGCAGCTTTCAATATGCTTGTTCCCATGGAAACTGCCAGCTTTTGAAATGACAACCCCACACCCCCTACAAACTCCATTTCATCGCAGTCTGTCTGTCCATCTGTCTGTCTGTCCGTCCGTCCATTCATTGACCTATGTCATTCTTTTGTTATACTTTTCTGTCTGTCCCCTAATTTGTTATTTTTATTCATTTATACTAACTAAAACTACTGAACACACACATATTCGCAGATTTTACAGATCATAAACCATCTTCAATACCTAAAGCATCCTGGGTAGACAGTCACTTAGACGCTAATCTGCTGTCAATAAAAATATGTGCCAACTATTCTAAAAAAGCAGCATCCATCCATCCATCCATCCATCCATCCATCCATCCATCCAGTCAGAAAGAATCAGAAAGTGATGGTAGAAAGATAAAGGTATATGACTCAGGTGGATAGAGCAGGAGACAAAGACAAAATGAGGTGGCAGAGGTGGAGCTTGCTGGCTTGCAGGACAGAAAAGGGAATAAGGGTGGGCAAGACAGCAAGTAAGGGAAAGAAGAATAGAGAGATTAAGCAAGGGATCAAAAGAAAAATGGGGTGGCACAGACAAAGGGAGAGGGAGAAACTGTAGAAAAAATGCAAAGCAGAGAGAGAAGAAGAAGAGACAGCCAGAAAATAAAGGCTGACAGGAGAGAAAAGAACAGGAATGGACAGACAAACAGTGGTAAAGAAATTTGAGCAGTGACCTTTCCAAAGCTCCCTTTCCCAAGCACTATAAGGAAGTTGAAGTCAGAGAGCTTCATCCGGTCTCTATTTCCATTATTTTCCAACTTGGATACAGACGAGTCTGTCTTCTTCGTAACTGAAGCTATTTTAGCTCTCTGTAAAGAAAACATACACAGACAATCATTTACATTCGACACAACAGTGATTTGATTGTTTTATGATCATTGTTCATGTACATCTTTCTTTGCAACATAAATGCTTAATGAGGGATGCAAGGATTAATTTGGAGCTAGAGTGAAATTTTTTTTTATTTCTAAACAATCTAAAACAATATAAAAGTATATAATGTAACGTGATGTACTATATACAATCTGGAACCTTAGTGCTGTGAATTAATGTTATACCTGCACAGCTTTCTTTGTAGCATAATGTGAGGTTCAATGTCGGACAGTGTGAGCCTGAGGTCATACTATTAATTTTTTACTACCAATAAGTTTTAAAAATCATGATTTTTAAAAAATCAAATAGGTTGATGCAAATGGAAGCAGTAAACTTAGTTCTGTGTGAGACAGCTGAGAATGTTCAGTGATCAGTAAACCAAAGCAAACACAACGCAAAACGTGAGAGCTTTTTTTTTCATTCTATTTTTCTCATCTCAACCTCATCTCATTTTCTAACCGCTTATCCAAGCAGGGGCAGCAGTCCAAGCAGGGATGCCCAGACATCCCTCTCCCCAGACACTTCCTCCAGCTCTTCCGGGAGAACACAGAGGCGTTCCCATGCCAGCCGAGAGACATAGTCCCTCCAACGAGTACTGGGTCTTCCTCTGGGCCTCCTCCCGGTGGGACTTGCCCGAAACACCTCTCCTGGGAGGCGTCCGGTAGGCATCCGGGATAGATGCCCGAACCACCTCAGCTGGCTTCTCTCGATGCGGAGGAGCAGTGGCTCTACTCTATCCGAGTTCCTCATCTCTAAGGGAGCGCCCAGCCACCCTGCAGAGGAAACTCATTTCAGCCACCTGTATTCGGGATCTTATCCTTTCGGTCATGACCCAAAGCTCATGACCATAGGTGAGGAGCCTAGATTGACTGGTAAATCGAGAGCTTCGCTTTGCAGCTCAGCTCTTTCTTCACCACGACTGATCGGTACATCAACCGCATTACTGCAGAAGATGCACCAATCCTCCTTTCAATCTCTCGCTCCATTCTTTCCTCTTGCCATGTGCATTGATGGACACCCTTATGCTCAAACATGGTGTTTGTTATGGACAAACTGTGGCTAACACAGAAGTCCAACAACAGAACATCACTTGAGTTCAGATTGGGGGGGGGGGCGTTCCTCCCAATCACCCCCCTCCAGGTATCACTGTCATTGCCCACGTGAGCGTTCCAGCACTCCTTCTATAGGCCCTAAGAAGGCTGGGTATTCTGCACTCCCATTTGGCCCATAGGCACAAACAACAGTGAGGAACCTATTCCCAACCCAAAGGAGCAGGGAAGCAAACCTCTCGTTCACTGGGGTGAACTCGAACAGATGCCGGCTAAGCTGGGGGGCTAGGAGCACACCCACACCAGCCCGCCGCCTCTCACCGTGGGCAACTCAAGAGTAGTGTAGAGTCCAGCCTCTCTCAAGAAGTTGGGTTTCAGAGCCCAAACTGTGCGTGGAAGCAAGCCCAACTATATCCAGTTGGTACCTTCTACCTCCCGCACAAGCTCAGACTCTTTCCCCCCAGCGAGGTAACATTCCATGTCCCTAGAGCCAAATTCCGTGTCTGAGAATTGGGCCGCCAAGGACCCCGTCTTCAACCGCCATACAATCCACAATGCACCGGCCCCTTACGGTCCCTCCTGCAGGTGGTGAGTCCACATGAGGTTGGCCCCACGTCACTCCTTCGGGCTGAGCCTGGCCGGGCCCCGTGGGATAAGACAAGGCCACCAGGCGCTTGCACACGAGACCCAACCCCAGGCCAGGCTCCAGGGTGGGGCCCCGGTTACGCCATACCGGGCGACATCACTGGCCTTGTTTTAACATTACTCATAAGGGGTAGATTGGACTGCGCTTTGTCTGGCCTGTCCCGTAGGACCTGTTTGTCTTGGGAGACCCTACTGGGGGCATGTAGCCCCTGACAACATAGCTCCTACGATCCTTCAGGAACTCAAACCTCTCCACCACGATAAGGTGGCAGTCCATGAAGAGGTAGCAGTCCATGGAGAGGACTCATTCTATTTTTAAATATAATAATTGTAAAAAATAAATGCACATTATAATTGAAGATCAATAAAATAAATGAAGGACCCAAACGAATAATTGATTTGTGGTTTTCTCTAAAACAACCCCCACCCCACTTCCTGATTGCCCGTGCCCTGTTGAGATCTACTGGTTTAATATGATTAGCTGTTTGTTGTGCAATTTAAAGGCAATTATTGGTTAAATGAAATGAATGTAAAAAAAATAAACACGTTGTTACAATTAAAACATGTTTGCATGCTTTTTTTAATTCCTTTTTTTAATTGGTTGACATTGTAGCACATTAGCTTGTTTATGGTATGGTATAACCAATAATGCACTGCACTCATCTTTCAAACACTAGTATTTTTAAAACACTATGAAACATACTAAGAAACAAAAATATTAACAATTAAGTGATAAATGCTTTCATTCAACCAAGAGAAAAGGGTTAGTAACAATGTTGACGGATGTTGTTTTTGTTTTAAGACACTGGCAGGACTTGGGTTATCTTATTATTTACATTACTGGGCGTCCAGACATGCAGAAACAGAGAGTGATGTCCTGGCTTTCCCAGCATAACTTTCCGCAGGGGATGATCTTTTTCTCTGAAGGCTTAGTGCATGATCCGTTGCGGCAGAAAACCATCTTTCTCAAAAACCTGATTCAGGAGGTAAGATTTACTTAATCCGGTGTAGAGGCTAATTTTTTGGAGTGAATCCTGCCAACCAAATGAATATCAGGACAAAAAAATGTCAATGGGAGTGGGTGGGACTAGGATGACATGATAACTATGATTTATATACTAAGTTTATACACAAGTATACAATGTGAATAAACAATATATTTTTATTTTGAACTTAATTCTTGTAGCCTTGTCTCTTTATGTTCTCCTGTTTTTCATTGGTTTAAAGACATGCATGTAATATACCAAGTTAGTACACCAATGCCAACCACCAGTATTAATAATAAAAAAGAAAGATTCTTCCCCATGCACTTTACAGACACTTCACAAAGCCTAATTAAAATAAGTAATGAAAACCACGACAGAAAGACTACTTTTGAAAAAGTTCAAATTTTCAATTGCTCACGGACATCAAGAAAACCAGTATTGATCTGCTTATTGATAGAGAATCAAAGTAATTATTGTATGTCACTCTGGATTAGACTGTCTGCCAAATCATGTGAAGCAATGTAAATATTAGAACCTTTTTGCATAATATTTTCTGATATTTGGATTTTATTTCTTTTCATTCTTTGGTCTGATGTTCTGTCTTACATTCACTTTCAGATTATGCACTATTTTGCTGTTGTTTTAATTAAAATCTGTTTGTTTACTACTTTCTTAGTGCCATATTAAGATCACATCAGCATATGGATCTATGAAGGACATCTCTGTGTATAGCATGCTTGGTCTTATCCCAAATCAAATATACATAGTAGGCAGACCATCCAAGAAATACCAAAACCAATGCCAGGTGATTTTTTTTTTCATTAATATGTTTATCCTGTCTATAGTTCTATCTAGCTGTTTATTCACTTCCCCTGCATCTTCATCTGACCTGAACCTGGCTTTATTTTGCAGTTCCTCAGTGAGGGCTACGCTGTGCACCTTTCATCACTGCAGTTTGGCCAACGTGCCCGGGCCAAAAAAACCTCATCAATGCGCATGCTGCTGCGTAAGAGCTCTTTTGGCCTGTCTTCAAAGCCAGACTTTTTGTCTAAGCGCACACACTTGCGACGCACCATGTCTGTGCAGCAGGCTGACCCTCCCATGACCTTGATTCCCAAACCGGAGCGTGCCCAAAGCCAACCTGAGTCTAATAAAGAGACTGGGGGTAATGAAGGAGGGGGTCATGTGATGTGGGTGCGGGCAGGCATGCATAGAGGTGACACAACTCCCTGATTGTCACTAAAAGCTAAAGAGATGAGAACAGATGGATATGGGTTCTCTGTAAAGTGTCTTGGTGAGTATTTTTGACAGCTCTCCATACATCTATAGATCCATGCATTTTCGAAAGCCACTTATTCTTAGTCACGGTCACAGGGATCTATCCCACTGAGTCTATCTTAGTTGTCATTGGGCAAAAAGCAGGAATACACCCCGGAATACCACACCAACAACCACACACTCACACATTTACTCTTATGGGTAGTTTGGAGTAGCCAATCAGTCTAACATGCATGTTTTTGGAATGTTGGAGTACCTGGAGTAAAACCCACACAAACATGCAGACAACATGCATACTCTACACAGAAAGACCCCTGTCAGGAATATAAACCTGGGACTTTTTTATTGTGACACAACAGTGCTAATTGTACTGCCCTCTCTTGACAAATGTAGGTAAGTATATTTAAAATAATGAAGTTAAAATAGCAGTTTTAAAACTTCTCAGCATTGTGTCTTTAGCGAAATTTGTGGTCTTCTTTTTAAACAACTTTTGTGGCTTACATTTCTTTGGAGTGTGTTGCTCATGTAGACCAACATTCCCACAGGTGGGCAACAAATATATGCCAAATACCAAACTGTTTTTCTGTCCATAGTGTCCTGTCTAACTAAACTATTTAAGCTACGAGAGCCTTTCAAAATATGTACAATAATAATAAGTCTAGATAGAGTCTAAAGAAAAAAAGAGTTTTTTTCTATTTGCCTTTTAGTTTATTAGTATACACTGTATTACAGATGAATGGGTTTTAATTTCATTCACTGTAACATTTTGTCAAATATTATAGGTCCAAGCTATGCTTCATAACCTTCACCTTGAGAATTATTTTTGAAAAGTTTAATCCTGGTCACATGTATAAAATGTATTCTAAAAAACAAAAATCAACTGTATTTATAATAGGAACATCTGTACTTATCCAAAATTTAAGAGGAAATAAATATTCTTCTTTTGATGTAATATATTAAGAATGTTTATTATTTTTTCCTGTGGAGCCTTGTTGATATTCATAGCCAAACCTTCTATAGAGCTATTATTAGAAGCAGTCCTCTGCCTGGCTGCTCTGTCATTCATTTTATCATTGTTGAAATTTCAATTCATCTCTTCATTTTTGCTGCCAAGGGTCTTATCTCTGAAGAAAGTTTCTTTTAAACCCTATTCAATTCAATCATTTGCTAAGCGTAAAAAATGTTTGCTTTAAAAAAAATGTGTTGATTGACTGTGTAACTTGGTAAGCAGCTTTATTTACTGTATATCTTGCATTCGTCTAGGTATTCAAACAGGCAATTGTTTGTGGATTTGAACCCTGCGTGTCTATCCACCAGCACTCTGTATCTCATCTGTCTTTATTTTCACATCAATACTTTTTGTTGGGGAATCACAAATTTCATCTCTTCCCCAAACCTGAGTCAAGGCAATAACAGAGGCTCAGCAGATTTCAAAAGATTACTAAGTAGTAATTAATTAGCTATTATCAGAACTTGGAAGGATGAAAATCTATGTTTATGATTATTTTTGGCTTTCGGCTTTTAAGAAGGCAGCAAAACAAGGATTTTTAGCTGTGCTGTCTGGCATCACTGAGTTTGCTCTCCAGATGTCTTCTGTCAAGGTGTTTTGTAAGCCTGGTACCAGGCAAAAAGACCAGGATGTTTACGGACATGCCGTTTGGATAGGCCTTTATACTGGCTCTGGCAATAATCCTGCAGACACTGCTACAGACTCAACACTGCTTCTGAATAGCTGACCATGAATTAGATGCTGAGATGGAGCTAGGAAGCGTAGAACCTTAGCAAGAGGAATTGTAAAGTCCCATCTCTTATTTCTTATGTGTGATGTCAGTAGCTGTGGATTGGCTTTCAAAGAAAATGATTATTATGAACATGTGATTTCTGTTTTTGTGGCCAACTTTCTCCTTGGATATTTTTTTTTGTTTTACTTATTTTCTTTACATCATGACTTTCATGTAAGATTTTAGTTGGACGGCAGCTTAAGTGTATTATGTATTCTGTACATTTGTGATGTGTCTTATCTTTCACTGAAGTGACTATTGTAAATTGCACTAAATCAAATTGATAATGGTTTTACAAGAGTTTAATTGTGTATGACGGAATACAGCAGTGTTTACTATTTAAATGAAGTGATTATTGTAATAGTGATTGTTCATAATGTGGTGACTGTAGTGTCCTGATATTATACAGTAAAGGTCATTATTTAATCCAATGCTGGTATTGTGTGTATATACAGTGTAAATTTATTATCAGACCAAAGTTTCAAATTACCAGTACTTTGAAAAAAAGGAAAAATTATGTTATGTAAAATCAACATAACCTGTACACAACATACAGTGGTATGAAAAAGTGTTGGCCCCCTTCCTGATTTCCAATCTTTCTTGCATATTTGTCACACTTTAATGTTTCAGATTTTCAAACAAATGTAAATATTAGTCAAAGATAACATGAGCAAACACAAAACACAGTTATTAAACGAAGGTTCTTATTATTAAGGGAAAATTAAATCCAAAACTACATGGCCTTGTGTGAGAAAGTGTTTTAACCTAATAACTGGTTGGGCCACCCTTAGCAGAAACTACTGCAATCAAGCAATTGTGATAACTTCATTGAGTCTGTTCTAGCGCTGTGGAGGAATTTTTCTCCACTCATCTCAGCAGAATTGTTGTAATTCAGCCACATTGGAGCGCTTTCGAGCTAAACCGCTTTTTTAAGGTCATGTCACAGCATCTCAATAGGATTCAGTTCAGGACTTTAACTAGGCCACTCCGAGGTCTTCATTTTGTTTTTCTTCAGACATTCAGAAGTGGACTTGCTGGTGTGTTTTGGATCATTGTCCTGCTGCAGAACCCAAGTTTGCTTCAGCTTGAGGTCACGAACAGATGACCAGACATTCTCCTTCAGGATTTTTTGGTAGACAGCAAAATTCATGGTTCCATTTATCACAGCAAGTGTTCAGGTCCTGAAGCAGCAAAACAGCCCCAGACCATCACACTATCACCACCATGTTTTACTGTTGGTATGATGTTCTTTTTCTGAAATGCGGTGTTCCTTTTACGCCAGATGTAATGCAACACACACACATTCCAAAAAGTTTGTTTGCTGGAGCCCCAAAGCTTTAGAAATGGTTTTTTAACCTTTTCCAGACTGATAGATCTCAATTTCTGAATTTCTTTGGATCTCGGCATGATGTCTAGCTTTTGAGGATCTTTTGGTTTACTTCAGGCAGGTCCTATTTAAGTGATTTCCTGGTTGCAAACAGGTGGGGCAGTAATCAGGCCTGAGTGTGGCTAGAGAAATTTAACTCAGGTGTGATAAACCACAGTTACGTTATGTTTTAACAGGGGGGCAAACAGTTTCTCACACAGGGCCATGTAGTTTTGGATTTTGTTTTCCCTTAATAAAGGGAATTTAAAAACTAAAACTGTGTTTTGTGTTTACTCATGTAAACACAAAACATTGAATATTGACTAATATTTACATTTGCTTGATGATCTGAAACATTAAAGTGTGACAAACATGCAAAAAATTGGAAATCAGGAAGCGGGCCAACACTTTTTCACACCACTGTCTTTATCCTGTTTAGAAATTCATGGCCTTTATGGATTTGCTTTTAGTTTGATGGTTTATTCACTTGAAATTCACTTGAAGTTCCCCCTGTCTACTAGTTTTTTCTGTAGCTCTCTGAAGAACATTTGTTTGTGGGTTCTAATGGTTTGTACTTCACATTGGGAGATACAAATATAAGGGTCATCAGTCTAGGTTAAACTAGATATCAAATGTGTTGGTTTGTTATGGAATGCCGTCTTTTTAAAACGTGACACTGCTCGTTTTCATGTTTTTGACTTGTACAGTCTATATAAATGAAGATCAAAATGACATGAGATATTAGTCTCTGGGAAAAACTAAAAACAGACTTTTATTGTGAAAGAAACTTAAAGTCATTTAACCAAAGTCTCTCTCTCTCTCTCTCTCTCTCTCTCTCTCTCTCTCTCTCTCTCTCTCTCTCTCACCCAATCTCTCTCTCACTGCTGATTTGTTTTTATTGTAAATGTTCATTGTTGGATGAAAGCAATCATGGTGTACCTTTTTTTCTTTTTTAAGATCATGTGACTGATAAATTAAATCCAATTCTGAACCTGCAGCTTGAGCTTCTGTGACAAAGAAATTGTTTAACAGATATTTATTTGTAGAAGCTCTTGTGAGGTGTGAGTTTCTGAACTTGTATGTACAGTATATGAATGCATTTTAAGCCTTATAAATGTGTGTATAATCTTTTACAGATACAGACTTCTCCGTATCAGAGAATATATTTGCTATTCATTCACCTTATTTGATTGTAAGATACAGCTGTATTGTTTCTGAAAGGATCAAGGTGACAATCGTGGTTGTTTTGGCCAATAAAGTGCTTTTGGCTCAGTGTGGAATGAAACCCTGTTCATTTACTCTTGCATACTATTCGGTGATTTGCATTAAAGTGATTACTGTATTAAAAGTATCAAGACGTTAACATTTCTGGTAATCAGAGATGACTGATTGAATCATTCAGTCACAAGGGGTCTGATGGAGCCTATCCCAGCGCACATAGGGCAGAGGTAAACCAAACGATCACACACACTCTCGCTCCTATGGACAATTTAGAATCAACGTAATGTGCATGTTTTTGGACTGTGGGAGGAAACCAGATTGTAGATTTTTATTACTTTTTATTAACTCTTGCAATACCTTATGCATTTATTATTGAGCCAGCATAATAAAAATTACAGCATATTTATAGTCTTTATAGGATGGGTTTGATCAATCTGTAAAATTGGGCTTAAGCTCAACCATATAATAAAAAAACATTAAATGTATCTTTATATTTACAGCTAAAGTTTTCTAATTTTACCTCATGTTTATTACTAGACCTATGCTTTCAATTACTTAACCAAGAAAATTTATTTAAAAAGACAACAATCATAATCTCAATGTCTTAAATCTCTGAGTAAATAAAATAATTAATGTTTTTAATGTCTTAAATCTCTGCCACCAAAACACAGCATCTTACATAAGATTGTTACATAAGCACTATTCTGAGTTGCAAGTTTGACCCAGTAAGCTCATGGGGATTGGACTCCCACTGACTGCTCATACTGGACATGTCCTGTTCTGCCTCGACCAATGCACTTCTAGATTTTAATAACAAATAAAACTAGAATAGTTACTTTGTTGTAGATTTATGCCATCTTGTCTTTATAAGTTGTAATAAAATCACTCTGACACAAATCTGTCACTAAGTGGAGCATGTAAATATTTTGTTGTTGGTTCTAGAAATCCTAATTTCGAAACTCTAAAAAATTATTTTTATTTTTTTGACCTTTTCTTACTTAAGTAAAAGATTCTAATTTAGTATTTGTTTTGTAAAGGTTTTTCTCTCTCATCTCTCAATATACAATACATGAAATCCTTTGGTGACCCTAAATTAACATACCTTATGAATAAATATCTTCAGACACCTTCTGAAAACCATTTGTGGACCTTTCTTAAACTGATGCCTTAATGGTAAATTATAGTTGAATGCATTCTCTATATAGGACATATAGAGAATGTCCCTCGTATGTTCTAGCATTAAAATTTGGCTAACAATAGAATTTGTATATAACTGTGTCTGTAACCTTGCTATTCTACCGTATGAAGCAAACCAAACTGTCAGATGTATTTCATATGGACAATAGACCAGTTAAGATATATATGAAAGCAGAAATCCTATAAGGAGCGGCACGGTGGTGTATAGTGGATAGCATGGTTGCCCTTTGCTTGTGTGGGTTTCCTCCTGGTACTGTGGTTTCCTCCCACAGTTCAAAAACATGTACATTAAGTTGATTGGTGATTCTAAATTGGCCATCAAAGTGAATGTGTGTGAGTGGCTGTTCGTCTATGTGTGGCCCTGTGATGGACTGGCGGCATGCCCAGAATGTATTCCTGCCTCTCGCCCTATGTGCGCTGGGATAGGCACCAGCTTATTCCGAATTAGAGAATAAGAGGGTAAAAAGATGAATGAATGAATCCTGTAAGATGAAACTATAGTAGATGCTAACTTTATCCACCCGCTTTAAACACAGTCTAAAAATAAGGTTTTTATTCTCTTCATATGGTCGTATGTCTTTTTTTATATCCTTGTTTAATATATTTATTGGGCGGTGCTGTGGTATATTGGTTAAATTGTCCATAGGAGTGAATGTGTTTGTGAGTGGTTGTTTGTCTATGTGTTGCCCGGCGATGGACTGGCGACCCGTCCCTCTTGCACTATATGCGCTGGGATAGGCACCAGGAGACCCCCGTGAGTAGGGAATAAGCGGGTAAGAAGATGAATGAATAAATGAATGAATGAATGAATGAATGAATGAATGAATGAATGAATGAATATATTTGTTAATATCTTACAAAATATTATTTTTTTTAAGTATTTTTGCGGTCAACAAATTAATTATGCATCTGAATTGCAGGTATATGTAGTATGGAATTGTTAGATCAATTAGCCTACAAGTAAAAGTGCAAGCAGTACAAAAGTACAATTTTGAAGTAGAAATATCAGAAATATTGCTTAATTAACTTCACCTAATTAGCTTTTATTCCTTCTAGTACTAGTGCGTTCTATGTTCTCTGTTTAATATATGTTTATTATGATTGATTTCAGAAAACTCCCTGTAAGATCATATTGTTTCTATACTTAGCCTTTCATCTCTGCTCTATTTGTTTGTCAAGCCCTTGCAACAGTTTTTGAGTTTCCTCCTTTTCTTCGAGTAACATTTTTGTATTGATCTGAATAACTCTGTTCACTTATGTTTAAAATGGATCTGAGACATTGGACAGTACTGCAAGCTGTACACTAAACTACTGCACATTTTCCTCCCAAAATCTGCTTTTGACCAACTTTTCTGATACACATGCTCAGTGCGGAGAAGCATTCTTCTTGTGAGTAGACCTTTTAATCTTCTTCTTTGTCCTTCGGCTGCTCCCGTTCGGGGTCGCCCTTTTAATATTCAATAAAAATACTTAAAAAAATTGTTGTTGTTTTTTTAATATTGTGAACTGCAATGGCTGTAAAATCCAAAGCCCAGTAATGGACAAATACAGTCCGACATTGAAAATTGTATTACTTTTTTCATTATATATATGTTTAACATGATACAAGACATGGTAGATCAATAGGCTATAATAAAAAAGAAAAGTGATTTTAATATTTTTAATTTCATTAGTTACTGTATATAATTTTTATTTAATTTTGTATTGTATTAATAGTTGCTGTAGCAGTTGAAGTTTGGATCTCATTAAATAAAATGTTTTTTTTTAAATCAACTATTCAAGATGTAAATCACTTCTACAAGTCTAAAAACCCCAGTGATAATTCAATCAAAGCTCAATACTGTCTGCGTGTCACCTTAATCAGTGAGCTTTTAAAAGTTGTGAAACGTTTTCTCTAGAAAACAGGAATCCACAGCTGCAGCTGAGCACTGTTGTGCACTGTTGTCTTTCAGAGCTTGAATTCAGTGAGGACCCCTGAGACCATCATGGACAGATGTCATCACAGAGATGAAGCTCGTTCAATGGAGCCCAGTGCCAAGCTCTTCTGCTGCCCTGGTGTGAGACGCTGCTTCCCTCTGGCTTACCGAGAGGAGCTCTACTACATCCTGAGAATGACTGGACCCTTGGTAAGTGCCTAGACAAGTGAAAAATGCTCCCATAACCCTTTACAGCAGAATATGTTTGAAATTTTTTTGAAAACATTTTAAAAGTAACAATTTTACCGTAGTTTGCCTACATAATAGAAGAAGCTTAGTTTCAAGTAAAATTAATATAATTATTACACAATTATTATATATCTTTTAATATTGAACTGATATATACTTGGATTTCCAAGTAACCATAGCACAAGAAACATATAGGAATAAAATGATCACTCACAATACTTTGCTATTAATACACATTTCTCAATCTCTGAACAGTTGTTTGTTGCCATCTAAGCTCTTTTTAATCTTTTATCTCTGTTGCTTGTGTTTGTTTTCCCAGCTTGTGTGCCGGTTCTTCAATTTCCTTCTTTTCTTTGTGGTCACAATGTTTTGTGGCCGCCTGGGAAACACTGTACTTGCAGGCTATGGCATGGCTTCAGCTGTGGGTGGATATGTTGCTGTATCCTAATGTCAATTAATGTTTTTGAAGAATGAATTAATAAAATACTTTCCAGGTTTATTATGCTAACTTAAAATGGGTTTGATGTATTTATAGACAATAAATATCTCTTCTGCTGCAACTGGATTAGGGCTATGTTTGGCTTGTGATACACTGGTTTCACAGGTGAGTAAAAGAAATAAAATAATTAGTGTTCTGAAAGTCACATGTACCTTTAATAACTAAAATATGTTTAAAAAAAAAACCCCTCTCACTTTAAATTGAGTAAATAAATGATTAAATGCACGCTGTACACTAAATAATTACTTCAATTTAGTAAGTAAGCTTGGGGGATGTGTTCTTCCACACAGACATTTGGCAGTAAAAACCTGCTGCATGTCGGTGTAATCCTGCAAAGGAGTGTTATCATCTTGCTGCTCTTCTGTCTTCCCTGCTGGGGTGTCCTCATTAACACTCAGTCCCTCTTACTATTGTTGGGACAGGACCCTGATATAGCCAGGTCAGACATTCTTTTTTGGTATAACAGATTGTTTATTATGTTGTATGGTTTTATATACTGTATATATGCAGAGGTAGACCTGTTCAGTAGAACCTAAAGTTCCCTATCTGTTATTCACTCTGATGTTGTAGCGAGTGACAACACTGGGGGGGGTCACATTTTTTGAGCCCAGTGTTCCTCTGAATATTTAAAAAAGCCAATGAAATTGATCAAGCATAAATTGCAAAATCAGAACACCCTTATCTATTGGGTATAAATAGACCGGTCACAAATATGCTCACCGCTCTGATTTTTAGAGTTCCTAGTTGTAGTTGGCTCATCATGTTCAATGACCGACACAAAACGTTGCTTTCTTTGCAAGGATCCTGCCCATGCAACGACAGTGATCACTGATGCCATATTTGAAAAGCACTTCCTATCAGCATGTTGGCCTGCGGTCTATGCTCATCTGAGAGTTTTATGCACTTCGGGGTTTCTCTCTGCTCTGCTAGGATCTTCCAACCCAAGGGTAGAAAGCCACAGTATGGGTTGTTGGAAAGCAACAGCTTTGTTGACGAGATCCCTATTTGGCATACCCTATCCTTTTCCAAACCGTTGGTACGGAAAGCTCAGCCAGTCTGGTTTGGCTACACCTGTACTGACAGCATAATTATGGGGTGTCCCGTACAACCAAAGGGTCCCAACCGCTCACCTCACATAATAAAAGCAGTTCAGCTAGACCAGCTGATGCATCCATCAGTGGCACGTGCAGCAGGTCCTATGGATTGCCATCAAAGGTCAGGCTTCAGTACAAAGTCCTCCCCTTCAGGCTGTCCCTATCCTTGCAGATCTACACAAAGTTTGCAGAAGTCGCCCTGGAGAGAATCAGGCTTGTACATCCTCAAATATCATAACAACTGGTTAATCTTAGTTCAGTCATGAGAGATTGTGGTTGCACATGGTTAACTATAAAAGAGCAGATGGATCTTTTTTCTGGGCATTCATCTAGTCAGCTACAATGTTGGCCCAGATCTCACCAAAGAGCATTTTGGCAGTGCTGAAATGTGTGAGCTTGCTTAGGCATAGAGCAGAGGTCCATCTCAAACACTTTTGAGACTCCTGGGACATCTTCTATGGTGATTCTGCTACATCTGATGCATCTGATTCACTGAGGCTGTTTCCACCACAGGTTGGGTGGCCATCGGCAATGGGTGGGCAGCTGCAGGTGTGTGGTCAGGCCCCCAGCTGCATTGGCATATTAATGCCTCGAATTGCTCGCAGTGTTACTGGCCCTGGCAATGTCATTGACCCACACTCACTCACTGAAAGCTGTGGTTTTCTCTGACCGACCGGGACAGTTGGACGTCTGACACCATGCAAGAGCTAAATTGACACTAATTGTTTACTTAAATGATCTCGTGTTTACTGCAAAACTTTGATGAAAATATTGTATTGAACTCAAGAGAAGCAAATGTGCACGTAAAAAAAAAACATAGACTTTTATATGAACGTGAGAGCCACATGTTACCAAGCAAAGAGCCGCATGCGGCTCGGGAGATGCTGGTATGCCACCCCTGTTCTAGACCAACTGTGGGCTTCTATATTTGTAGAAACAGTTTGGTGACAAACCACATATGGATCTGGTGGTCAGGTGACCACAAACCTTTGGCCCCAACTTCTTCTAAATATCCACTAGTTTAATGTATATTATATGGCTAAACAAGTATGAACACCTCACCAAGATACCTATTAATAATAAACAATATTAATTAGCATGAATGTAAATAAAAATAAGCCTACAAGTAGGTTCAGCTGGATACAATATGTTACTCATTTGCCCTTTCAGTTTATACAATTTTTGAAGGGTCTGCTTTTTGAATGACCAAAGGACAAAGTTTTTCCTGTCCAATGAACACTGAAATTAGTTAGAAATAAGACAAACCTGGGGTGCGGTGGTGTAGTGGATAGCACATTCGCCACACAACAAGAAGGTCCTGGGTTCGATTCCCAGGCCGGGGTCTTTCTGTGCAGAGTTTGCTAGTTCTCCCCGCATTTGCGTGGGTTTCCTCCGGGTACTCCAATTTCCTCCCACAGTCCATTGTCTATGATTCTAAATTGCCCGTAGGAGTGAATGTGTGTGTGAATGATTGTTTGTCTACGTGTTGCTCTGCGATGGAATGGCGACCCGTCCAGAGTGTACCCTTGCCTCTCACCCCATGTTTGCTAGGATAGGTGCAGCAGACCCCTGTAACCCCAAATTATGGAATAAGCGGGCAAGATAATGAATGAATGAATGAATGAATGAATGAATAAAGACAACCCTGCTACAGCATCTAGTCTTTCAGGGTCAGCAATGTCCAGCGATGGACAGCAATGGGCAGAACTGGGTGGTTAATATTACAGTAGCATAAAAAATTACTAACTAACTTAAATCACTAACTGTCTTAAACATTCTGCCCTCTGTTAACACTGTATCTAACACTGTATCTAACACTGTAAGAATTTGATTTGAATTACCTTTTAGTGAATTAATGTTATGTTGATAATGCAGTCTGTTATAAATGTTGAACTCATACAACAGTAATGTATAATATAGAGACTATCCAAGAAAACAAATTTTATTGCTCCATTTTAAGGGATTTTTAGGAAGAGTTGGGCTACTTGTGCTGTCTAAAAGCACTGACCTGTTTTTATGCATGTAAGATTTATGTTGAAATGTCTTCTCTCTGTCCCAAACTTTACAAAACAGTCAATCTTTTATATCCTTTTTCATGTATTATTAATTGCTTTTAACAAAATAATTTTTGGGAGTTTTTATTTTAAATCTGTTTTTTTAGGGTAGCCCAGATTTATGTTACCGCCTATCTTCCTGCAATACCTGTAAGGGAAATTTATTTAATGTACTTAATTATTATTTTATCATACTGTATTATATATCATACTGTACATTCATGGTCCAAGATCATGTTCACAATATCTTTGGTGTTTTTCAGGCTATATTTTTGTACCAGCTACAGGTGTCTTACCTCCAAAACCAGGTTTGTGAGAATTGAATTGCTCTGTACTGTAAAATGTCACAAATAACCAGAATGTAATATATCTTATATCTTTATCTCTATTCAGGGCGTGATTATACCTCAGGTGTATGTATCACTAGTTTCCAATGTCGTGAATGTGCTATGTCATTACATTTTGCTATTTTGGTGGGATCTAGGATTACAGTAAGTACTTTTCAATCATTCATTAATCATTTTAGTCTATTTCTCAAAAAAATTAAAAAAGAAACACTCAACAGTTTTGCATATTATTGTGGTTGTATTTCAGTGGATCGGCAGCCGCCAATTCTTTTGCCCAGGTCTTTAACTGTTTTATTTTGTTTGCCTACATCCGCTTAAAGAAACTTCATGTTAAAACATGGGGAGGTAAGCATGTTCCTCTGTACATACACCGCGCTAAAACTGCTAAATTGCTGCTGATAATTTCTCCTGTCTCTCATTTTAGGCTGGTCCACAGAATCCTTAAAGGACTGGGGCAGTTACATGAAGTTGGCTATTCCTAGTACACTCATGTTATGCTTTGAATGGTGGATCTACGAAATTGGAGGATTTTTAGCAGGTGTGATTTTAAACAATTGTTAGTTCGGAAATGTTTTTATAGCATCATAAATTTCTTGGCTGTTTCTCACAGGAATGTTAGGAGAAGTCGACTTGGCTGCACAGCATGTGGTTATAATGTTGGCCTATATTAACTACATGGTAATGTAATCTTAATATTAAACCATTTTAGTATAATTAACTTTAAAGTGTCTAATCTCACTAATACTGTTGGAGCTAAATAAAGCTAAATAAAGAGATATCTCACATTTAAGCATCACTTTAAAAGAGTTATTAGCTTTACATTGGAGTGTAAAGTCTTACAATAAGAGTGGAGCTTCATCCAATAGCAAAATAAGAATAAATCTATATTAAGATGTTGTGACCAAAAACTTTTGACAATTTAGTGTATATCTGTATCTCTTGCCATGTGTCTTGTTTAGTTAATGCTGTTCTCTGTGTTTCAGTCTTGATTTGGCATTCATTGATGTACCTTGTCTTACTTTAATGTCATTCTTGCTCTATAGCTATTATATAACTTTTTGTTGTTCACTTAAAAAAAAAAAAAAGAAAGTCAATCTTTGCGTAAGCAAATACTTTTTCTGACAGAGTAATAAGATTAATTCACTTTATTTCTATTTCCTTTTTTTTTTATCTTAATCTTAAGCAGTACAGACTGTAAGAACTATACTTCTTACAGCACATATCATGGTTTGTTTTATACATGTAGATCCCAGCTGGTCTACAAGGTGCAGCTTGTGTGCGTGTGGGTAATGCACTAGGAGCTGGAGATACAGCTGGAGCCATCCTGACTAGCAAAGTTTCTCTCATCTGTGCAGGTAGCGACAATTACATTCAATTAGTTCTTATATGCTGCTTGTATATTTCTTATATACGTAGTCACTTGACCATGTGTACTTCGTCAATCTTTTTTATTTATTTTTTTTAGCTGTATTAGCGATCATTCAGGGTGCAGTTCTTTGGGGCACAAAATCTGTCATTGGATTTTTGTTCACTTCAGATCGGTAAGTCTTGTACAATTTGAAACAATTGAGTTTAACTCGAATTAAAGAATAGTTGTTACATACAACATAAAACATGAAGCGTATAATTTTGTCTCTTTTAGGACCATAGCAGAATTAGTTTCTGAACTCATGAACATCTACTGCCCATTACAATTCTTCAATGGACTGCTGGTGAGTTTTTGATTTTCCAAGACTCTGTACTATAAGATACCACCATGGAGTTTTACACATTTTTAGCTAGGGGGTAGCAAAAATTATTTCATTAACTGCATATGGTTGTATTTTTGACTGTTCTGTGGTTGTTGCTTAGTCAGTGTGCCTACAGTAGATTGGTGGTTTCAGTAGACCAGCAACAAGATCTGGTGTAGTGGTGCCAGAAATAGTTGGGGTAACATTATACACACCTCTGTGACATTTTTCAACAAACAATTAATAATGTGGGAAGTGGTGGCTTAGTGATTAAGTTGTTGGACAGAAAGACCAAGGTTCGAATCCCAGCACCACCAAGCCACTGTTGTGGGCCCCTGAGCAAGACTCTTAACCCCCAATTGCTCAGTTGTATAAATGTACGTCTCTGTGGATAAGGGTGTCTGCCAAATGACGTAAATGTAAATAACTTGCATATATATTATACTATAGTACACTATTTTACTACAGTATAATATATTATTTTACAATAAATTGCACTTTGCTAAAATATACTACACTTTACAATGCCATACTATACCATAATATACTATAATATAATATTATGCCCTCTTATGCCCATTGTAATATACTACACTGAACCACACATTACAACACCAAACACTTCACTTTACTATTCTACACTATACTGCTATAACACTATAACAAACATGGGTGTAATTTACTGGATGTGAGATTATAACTGTTCTTTCTACAGTGTGTGGGCATGGGTGTTGTTCTGGGCACTGGACAGCAGGGGATTGCAGCAATCGCTAATCTGATTGGTTATTACTGCATTGGACTTCCATTAAGTATTGCATTGACATTTCCAGCAAAGTTACAAGTTGCCGGTTTGTGCTTTTCAAAGCAATGACATATAATTAGCTGAATTATGTTGCCAATATTATTGACATGCTCTGTGTTTTTTTTGAGAACAGGCTTTTGGTTGGGCCTTTTTGTTGCTGTCTTCTTGCTATCAATATTTTTCATTGTCATCATTTTTAAACTGAACTGGAAGAGGTTAACAGACGAGGTAAATCCTTTCAATTGTTCATTACACATAAATATGTTATTTCCGGTCACAGTAAGACAAATGACATACATTAATGCTATAAACTGCTTTTTAAAGGCTATTGAGCGTGCTGGGATAGGAAAAAGCAGAGGGGTAGAGTTTCAATCTGTTCGCCGTCTCTCCAATAGCTTTATTCTACCATGCAGTAATTTAGAGGTGAGTTTATCATTCATATTTTTAATAAATAATGGCAACTACAATATATAATACATTACTTTAATCAGCTTCAGAATCAGAACAGCTACAACGTTGTGAGCTCTCAGGATGTGGATGAGGACAGAAGCACATCTGGCGCTCTGGAGAGATTGAAAGACACTCAGGAAGGAATGAGAATAGACTTTCTTTCCACCTCACAGAAGAAAAGGAGAGTCACTTGGGATGGAGACAATGAACAATTCACATCTCAGCTCATTATCAAGAGAGGATTGACTACTCTGGCTGTTGTCCTTTTGCTCAGTGTAGGGATGGCGATCCATTTCATCCTGCCTCTACCAGATGTGGCTTCCATTACCAATAAAACATTGGACATGGTAAACTCCACTTTAGCTGCTCCTATCACTACAACAATGTCGTTCTCCTGAAACTAGTGGGCCATTGATAAATAATGGTGTTTTAGACACTGTAATGTACTGACCTTGGTTTTTGGTATACAGTACATATACACTTGATAGGATATCACTATATGGCCTGACTAACACAATCATATGCTGTGTCTAATACTTTGCTAACATCCTTTTTGTAATTTATTCACAAATTTATAGAAAAATGTATATAAAAATGTATTGAATAATGTTTAACATATTAATGTTGCAACCTCCAAACATCTCAAAATCATTTTGCAATGAGCAATGCTGGCCACAGTCATTCGTGACTCCGCCCTCCATACATACACCAGGCCCAATGCACAACAACAGTAAGAAAACTTTCCCTATCATATTTCATGATAATAGAACAGTGCTGTACAATTCATACCTGACAAATTCTGAAAATGATAAGACAATACCAACAGTAGGGCGGCGCAGTGACGTAATGGTTAGCACGTTCGCTTCGTAACAAAGCCCTGATTCCCCGGCTGGGGGTCTTTCTCTGCGGAGTTTACATGTTCTCCCCGTGCTTGCATGGGTTTTCTCTGAGTACTCCAGTTTCCTCCCACAGTCCAAAAACATGTACATTAGGTTGATTAGTGATTCTAAATTGCCCATAGGAATGAGTGTACCAATAGTATAAACAGAAACAGTGAGTGAGTATCAACAGTATAAACAGGAGCAAAACAGATTAAAGTCATCACACCGCAGAATCACACTCTAAATTTCACTTCACCGCCTGCAACATATTGGGAAAACTAGAGTGATGAATGTTCTACATTCAAAAATAACATTCAATTGATCATTAGATTTTGCATGACAGAATTGTTTAAATGTAACTAAATATTTTTTACAACTGTATTGTATTTTGAATATGTTTCCAAGTAACATACATTTATATTATATAACACTTCATATATATCTATATACCTATCTATACATTCATTCATTCCTCTTCTTACCCGCTTATTCCAGAATTCGGGGTCACGTGGGTCTGCTGCCCCTATCCCAGCACACATAGGGCGAGAGGCGGGGGTACACCCTGGACAGGTCGCCAGTCCATCTCAGGGCAACACATA
>JAOTRA010000037.1:6868007-6881402 GCA_026260255.1 Pseudolaguvia tuberculata | reverse complement strand
AGAGAGAGAGAGAGAGAGAGAGAGAGAGAGAGAGAGAGAGAGAGAGAGAGAGAGAGAGAGAGAGAGAGAGAGACGAATGAACACGCATTCAGTGCACACTCCCACGAGAATATACAAAATTAGTTTGAGAATAAGTTTGAGAATATACAAAATTAGCAATGTCGCCTCACAACCAGGAGGTACAGGGTTCGATTCCCGGGCCGGGGATCTTTCTGTGCGGAGTTTGCATGTTCTCCCCGAGCTTGCGTGGGTTTCTCCGAGTACTCCGGTTTTCTCCCACCGTCCAAAAACACGTACATTAAGTTGATTGGTGATTCCAAATTGCCCATCTGTCCAGGGTGTACCCCTGGGATAGGCCATGTGACCCCAAATTAGGGAATATGAATGATACAGAAGCTGCATCACAGGACATATGACACTAGACTGCATCACTGGCACACCGGCAATGCTTTTCGGTAGATTTTTCAACATTCGGATTTGGGTGTCTTCGGTTTCTTTCACTTATTCTATAGCACTCTCTTGTGGAGTAAAAGTGAAAAGAAAATATGTGACATAGTATTTTGTTGTCATGTGTTGACATGTGTGGATGAACATTTGCAATAACATCGGATAAGATAAATATATAATTTAAGATAAAATAAAAATCAGAGATAGACAAGGTCATGAATAAATAATACTTTTAGTAGCAATATACGATGCTAATATATATGATACTAACAATTACAATTACAGCATGTGGCAGACGCCAAATGGGCAATTGGGGGTTGAGGGTCTTGCTCAGGGGCCCAAAGTGGTGGCTTGGCATCAGCCCAGTTATTGGTATTAGTCCAACACCTTAACCACCAAGACACAACTTCCCCATATGAAAATTATTAGATATTAATATACAAAAAGAAAATCCTGTTTTCCTATGGTACAGTCCTTCAACTCTTATATCAGTAATAAATGTCAGTAATCAAAGCTAATTCAAAAGAAAATAGTTCCTAATAATTATTCTCCCACTGGCACTATAGAACTACTACTACTACTACTACTACTACTACTAATAATAATAATAATAATAATAATAACAATAATAATAATAATAATAATAATAATAATAATAATAATAATAATAATAATAATAATTCGGGCATTTCAATAAAACGTTGATTTTATAGCTGTCATGTGACTTTTGATCGGCTGACAGGTTATTTTCAGCCTGTTACGCAGTCACATGATCGGATTTTCAGCAAACTGGTGGCGTAGTAGTTAGTAGTAAATTCCCGGGTCGGGTATCTTTCTGTACGGAGTTTGTTCTCACTGCACTTGAGTGGGTTTCTTCCGGGTACTCCGGTTTCCTCTCACAGTTCAAAAACATGTACATTAGGTTGATTGGTGAGTCTGAATTGCCCTTAAGAGTAAACATGTGTGAGTGATTGTTTGTTTATGTGTGGCCCTATGATGGACTGGCGAACTGTCCAGGGTGTACCCCCTGCCTCTCGCCCTATGTGCGCTGGGATAGGCACCAGCAGACACCCGCGACACCCAATTTGGGAATTAGCGGGTAAGAAAATGAATGAATTAGTGCAAACAATTAGGCAATAAATCTTTAAAATACTTTCACTGCACTTAGTGGCGTTCACTTCCTGCAAGAAGTCCATCCACGTGATCGGACTGTCAGCCCTTATGCGCGCGCAATATGATGAGTCACGTGTTTACCGTAACAACATCATGGCTTCCATTAGTCCAGAGGAAGCAAATAATGTCGCTTGCCAGGAACTAAAGTCCTCTTTTAGACACTTCACGTGATTTTATTTGTTCCTTTGGATTTCATTGCGTTCCCGTATGGATGAATTAACGCTGAGAAACCATGGAAGCTGACAGGACAAAAACAACTGTTACACAGTTAGACTCCAGAGCTGAGGTAAAACCTGGGAAGCTAGTTAGCTAACAGTTGTTAGTATCCAACTGACTGCTTCTTAGAATTGTACTTTCAATTCCTGATATCTCCAGGTTTTTTCTTTCTCAGTTTAACCACTTTATTTTACCGTGGAAAGATTATCATAGGGCGGTGTAACGACAACAATTGACGATAGTTTCGAAATGTTTGCTTTAGGAGAAACTAACTAATAGACAACTAGGGGTTAATAGCATTAAAAATACGATATGTAACATTAATTTTATTGATTAAATAAAAAAGAACTGATTATCCCGTTTATTCACTTTACGAGAGACGTTGTCTTTCTCTATTGTCTTGTACCATTGACACCGAAACCTGGCTGTTTTTATGTGCATATGGAATTGAATGTAGTTTACTGTTTCTGTAGGTTTTGTAGATTCCCCCCCCGCCCCACCACCTACCAAGATTTTAAAAAAGGAACAAGCTAACTAACCCAAGGAAACGAAGAACCTAAATGAAACCAGGAAAGACAATTTCTATGTGTTTTTCTAAAAAAAAAAAAACATCATGTAGCTGTTAATGAGTGCTAATTTAGTGTGTTTTACAAACAATATTTAGTGTTTGGCACCTTACTTTATAGGTTGCATCACCTGCCTGCTTGTAACGACACATGTAGTTAATGTAAATGATCTCATTTGTGTATTATTTTTTTCTTGTAAATACTGTTATTGTCACTTCTTATGATGTGCTGTTAGAAGAAGAAGAAGCCACTATATTTTGTCACTGGCAGGATTATACACAGTACAACATATAATGAAATGTTTTTCTTCATCCTAGTTAGTTGGGGGTCAGAGCTCAGTCAGCTATAGTACAGCAATCTTGGAGCAGGAAGGCTTAAGGGTCTTGCTCAAGGACCCAACAGTGTGGTCTTGAGGCCAGGTATTCGTTGGCGGTGGTGGGGCTTAAACCCAGGGTCTTCCTGGTCTCCCGATAAACAAAACCTTAATCATTTGAGCCATCATTATGTAATGGCAGGATTATGCACTATTAAACAAAATCTGTGAAATCTGTTGTCAATCAATATTTCTACAAATTAACGTGTGTGTGTGTGTGTGTGCATGGTGCATGGCGCCCTGCTATGGGCTGGTTATATTTCGGTTTCACCTCCTATAATTTTTAGGGAATTTTTAATAGGCACTCCTCAGTTACCCTGATCAGGATAAAACAACAATGAATGCATATAACTTTAAATATGTCAATAATTAAGCACGTTCATCTAGTTAACAATTTTTTTTGTTTGTGATTTATAGTTCAGTGTTCAGTGGATGCTCCAAGTCTCATCCATTATTGAGCTTCTTATGGAATAGCAGAGTCTCATTTAATTTGGTAGAGAAGCAGTCATAAGTTTTGACATTGCAACTTTGACTTATACAAGTCAAACCCTGAGAGGTTGTTATGGAGTGGCTGGCCTCAGCTTTAGAGCAGGACCTCGGACTGGATCAGCGGCAGATTGGTCCAGGAACACGACCCCATGAGCTGGTGGCTCTTGTGTCAAACCGCTGGATTTTGGGACTAAGAGAAAGAAGACTAACTCCTTTTGCTCGTTACGATTCCAGCAGTGATGGAGATATCCGTACTCTCCTCCAGCGGTCACAGGTGAAGTTACCCCCAGGATGGACTCGTGTTTGCATTCAAGGTCTAAGGAAAAGCAAGTTGGGCTATAAAATTGCCCAGAAGCCAGGTAGCCATGGGGAGAACTTCTCCCAGGACTCTTTCATGAGACAGATGCAGGATGTGTCAGAATGCAACATCAGGTAAAATATGAACATGAACAAAAGTTGGATTAATTACATAACTTTTACTTTAAAAATGACAATCAGTGAATGGTAGCTTAGTGGTTAGCACGTTTGTCTCGCATCAACTAGACTGGGTTTGAAGTCATGGCTTTCCTGTGTAGAGTTTGTACGTTCTCCCCATGTTTGCATGGGAAGACTCCTTGTACTCTGGTTTCCTCCCAAAGTCCGAAAAAACAGGTTTATTTTAGGACCCTGAATTAGGGAATAAGTGGGGATAGATCATGAATGAATGAATTTACCTTGAAATGTATTTCTTCTCAATTCCAGTTACAGGCTTTAAAGGAATTTTACAGAAACCATTTGTATTATGACTCATGTATTATGAAAGACTCATTGTATTATTTATAGAATTCATAAATAAATGCAGATATTATTGCAATAATTTGTGTTAAAACCCTAATTATTTTTGCTGTCTTTAAGCTTTTAATGTAGATATAAAATTAAATTGACAAATGTACGTGACTGACAGAAATTTAGAAAATTTATGATATAGTAAATTGTTAAACTAGTTCTGGTGCAAGGAACACAAAACATCACATTTTCTTCATATTTTTTGTACACTGCCTGTTAAAAATGTGATGGACCCCAACACACTTTTAATATTTTGTTGTTCCACATTTGGCTTTGATTACAGCATGAATTTGCTACGGTATCATTTAGATTTGCAATTTCACATGTATTCATTTTTCACCAAAATATTACATGCACATCCACCATATCGTTTATTCTATGTATGTACATATGATTCATTGGACTATATTATATATTTTATTCTGTAGTGTTTGGCCAGTGTAAGAGACATATTCCAGAATGACCATACTCCTTTATGCTCCAAACTTTGATCAAAAGTTTTTAAATTATCTGTCTTGTTTTTTTTTCAAAGTGAATGTATATACAATTAACATTTGCCTCTTTGTGTTACAGGAATCTGTGGCATGAGGCTTATAGGAACCATGTTCAGTTATATGCAAGTGCAACAGATCAAACACAGGTTTTGGCCATTGATGCAGTTCACAGAGCATTGCAAAAACTTTTTGGTTGTGCATTTCTCCCAACTGACCGGTTGTCACCATCCCTTTCTCCAGCCAAAGAGAAGGAAAAAGAATGTCCTCTACCATCCAGCTCCTCCACTTGCAAACAAAACACAGACACTCTGTGTCCGAATGTGGTCCCAGCTGAATGCTTGCTTGAATCAGAGGACGCTTTGTACGTCATTCTCCCATATACACAGTACTCCCTTAACGACGTTGTCACCTTCAGTCCCGCTAAGCTTGCCAACAGCAATGCTAAAGTGTTGTTCATTTTGTACCAAGTGCTCATAGCAATGCGTGAATGCCATGCATCAGGACTGTCATGTGGAGAGCTCTCCTTGCATGATATAGCTGTTGATGAACAGCTTTGTAGTCGCCTCAAAATTTCCATAGCACATTATGAAAAAAATGAGGACAGCTGTTTAGCAGAGTATGCAATGATGAGGCAAATGCCAACAACTGGTGATAAAGGAGCTAAAGATGTAAGAAGACACGTCGGTGAAAAGCACTGCCAAGATTGTCAGGGTTATCTCAAATCTTTGGTCCTAGACTGGGTTCATGGTAGAGTCAGCAACTTTACTTATTTAATGGAATTGAACAAATTGGCTGGAAGACGTGAAGGTGACCCCAACTATCACCCAGTTTTACCCTGGGTGGTGGATTTTACAGTACCATATGGAAGATTTCGTGACCTCAGGAGGTCAAAGTTTCGTCTAAACAAGGGTGACAAACAGCTGGATTTTACTTATGAAATGACCAAAGAAGCTCTTGTAGCAGCAGCTAATGGTGGGGGTGGCAACCTCTTTCCTTCGGATATCGGTGCATCAATTGGTCCTATTATTTCAGGAAATGCAGATCACCTTCATGTACCCCATCATATCTCAGATGTTCTGTCAGACATTACATATTATGTCTACAGGGCTAGACAAACGCCCAAATCAGTACTTTGTAGTCATGTTCGCTCTCAGTGGGAGCCCAACGAATACCCAGCTAGCATGGAACGTATTCAGAGTTGGACGCCAGATGAATGCATACCAGAATTTTACACTGATTCCTCTATATTTCAGTCCATTCACCCTGACATGCCAGATCTTGAGGTGCCTCCGTGGTGTAACTCCTATGAGGAGTTTATTGCAGTGCACAGACGTCTTTTAGACAGTCGTGAAGTATCTCAACACTTGCATCATTGGATTGACCTAACTTTTGGCTATAAACTGACTGGTAAAGAAGCAGTAAAAGCCAAGAATGTTTGCTTACACTTGGTGGACAACCATACTCACTTGACAAGCTATGGAGTTGTTCAACTGTTTGATCAACCTCACCCACCCTGCCTTGCCCCCTATCAGTATTCACCAGCAGAGCCTCCCCACATTGGTCCTGTCAGTGTGTCAGCGTGGCAAATCACACGCATTGAGACTACAGTAGATGTGGATAGAACAGTTCCAGAGGCAACTGGGTGTGAATCTAGTGGTTGGACCGTGGTTGATAGGGATGAAGACCTTGAACAAGGAATGGAGGCTCTTGATTCATTAAGTGTCTCTGCCACCAGCTCTATGCCAGCGCCTATTGTAAACTGTGCAGGAGCAAAGACCTCTGGGGAACAAACTATTTTGTTATTGTCTCCCTCTCATAGCTCTTTTCCTGGTGAAAGTGCAACCAGCACTGTAAATACTCTTGGATCAATGGGTAACATTCATCACAGAGGAAACTCAATTATTAAAAAGCCGGAAGGTATAACTGCTTCTAGCACAATCACAGATGAGTTTAAAATAAATTTGCCAGAAGGATTCAAACCGTTACAGCCTTTAGAAGAGTTGGAGAAGCTTAATACCTTCTTAGTTAAAGGATTGCATTCCCAAGTTCACAATACATTTGATATGGACATGAGAGCATCGGCTACTTCATCAAAAGAACCATTGTCTTTCACAGACTTCTTTCAAAGAGATATGCAAGCCCTGGGTGTCTTCATTGCAGAAATATTTTATTCATCAAAACTCCAATGTTTGAAACCAGGCACATCATTGGTAGGCCGTTACCAAGCAGTGATAAAGTTTTGCTTTGCCAGTTTAAGAGATGTCCCACCACCACTTCATCATGTCCTCGAGAGTCTTCTGCAGATCGACAAGCACAAATCTGTGACACAATATTTGAACTTGCCCAATAATGGTCTACCATATCTTTTTAAATATGAACCAGTTTATGAGGGCCTTCCACCGCCAAATCCTTGGCAACTACTTAGTTCAATGTTATCTCCATTACCTTTCCCTGAGTACTTTCCAGCACTTCATCAGTTTATTTTTACTTACCGTTCCAAGATGGCGTCCATCAACAGTGTTCAGGGTCGGGATATTGTGTTTAGCTTATGGCAGCAGCTGCAGACTCTTCTACAGGTTGACATTACTGCAGAGGGGCTGGAGATTCTCTTACCTTTCGTGCTTGCTTTAATGACAGAAGAATCTACAGCTGTGTATGCTGCCTGGTACTTATTTGAACCAGTCTCTAGTGTCCTAGGACCTCGTAATTCTTCAAAATATTTGATAAAACCACTCATAGGTGTGTATGAAAACCCCCACTGTCTTCGTGGCCGTTTCTACCTCTACACCGACTGCTTTGTACTACAGCTGATTGTGCGGCTTGGCTTGCAAGCTTTTTTGTCTATTCTTTTACCTCATGTGCTCCAAGTTATCACTGGTTTTGAGAGTTGTCACACAGGCACAAGAAATGGATGGGATGGACTTGAAGCCTTAAGGGGGGGTATGGGTGGCTTAGGAGAAGAGGAAGAAGACTTTGAATGTGTAAATGGCAGCCCATCATCAGCTGCCTCAGCTGGCAAAGTTGGAGGAAGCAGTGTCGATAATAGTGGAGGGGTTGGTGACCCTGGACTTGTGGACTACTCATCAGGCATCAGTTTAAATGATCAGGTATTTATTACTGACGGTGAGGACTTTCAAAATGGATTTTATGTAAATAATGGATCGACTGTGCCAACAGCTGCATTATCTGCCAAACTGCAAGGCAAGAACTTGGTAAACCAAGACCAGGAATCTCTTAGTGTAAGTAAATTAAGTGACAAGAGTAGTGCTAGTGAGGTGTCCATTGGTGATGGAGATTCAATAAAGGATCATGCAAGTTTAAAGTCTGCTGACAGCAGCCAGGATTTAAAGCAAGACAGTGATGGAGAAGATGGTGATGACTTGGAATATGAAGATGCAACCTTAGATGAGAAAGAATGCACAATACAGAAAGTTGCTAGTCTTGAACTGACTTTGTCTGGTTGCACAGATGAGTCTGAAGCCACAGTGGGTACTCTAGAGGGTGAGCTTATGAATGGACTTGTGCAAGAAGATAGCGTTAAATCCTTGGGGGTAGAGCATGAGGAACATGACCCTTCAGAGAGCTCTGATGAGAAAGAACACAAGATATTATTAGGTATGTAAAATTAATGTTGTGATTGATAATGGTGTGTTAAATAATGTTGAGGGCTTTGTTAATTTGGAGGTTTTAGGATTTACTGTTGTGCAAGTAATGATTTTTACCACTTTATTCAGACACTGTCTGCAAGACTGTAAGATGGCTGTCAGCTAAATTGGGCCCCACAGTCACCTCTCGATACGTAGCTAAAAATCTTCTGCGCCTTCTTACTACCTGCTATATTGGTAAGAATCAAGAATGTATGTTTATCTTTCATTTCTGACAGTATATGATCTATATGTTATTATTCTAAATACTTTACAATATGGTATGGATTTTCATATTACCGTATTTTCCAGACTATAAGGCGCACTTATAATCCGGTGCGCCTTAAATATTAATTCTGGTTGTGCTTACTGACCTCAAAACAATTTTATGTGGTACAAGGCGCTGAAAAATCTGTCAATATTTTAGTTTGAATTTGGTGACTGCAGGCGAATGGGGCTTAAACACAGCTGTCGCTCGATCGCTTTGCAAACGCCTTGCTCTGTAACTAGGAGTTCTCTAACTCTCTCAACTCCAAGATTTAGTCCTGGTTCAGTCCCGGTTTAGTCCTGTATCAGTCTGTATACTGCGTAAATGTCCGGATCTACCCGTTCATTGATGCAGCGCCTTATAATCCGGACAATACGGTAGTTTTAATTCTTTTTGTTACCATTTCTCTCTGAAGGCCCAGAGAAGCACCAGCTTTTGCTATCTGCAAATGAAGAAAGTAGTGTAGACAGTGCTGGAAGTGTTTATGAAAAGAAACCAATTGCAGGTGACCAGACTGCAAGGCCAGTTCTTGATTGCCTCATCTACATAGCCCATCTTTATGGAGAGCCTGTTCTTACCTATCAGTACCTACCATATATTGGTTACTTGGTAAGATATGTTTAAAAGAATAAAGTAAATGAATACAATTGATTTATTTTTGTAAATTTAGACATTACAAGTTATTGTATAATAAATCTCTAGTAGATTTCAAATATCAAATACTTAACCATTTTATTATTTTGTTATCAGCTGGTGCATTGTGTCAAGCAAGGATAATGAGTGCTTGACACGTTAATCTATTTCTTTTGTTGATTGGTGTTTCCATTGTTTTTATAGAAACAACTGAAACCTTTATAACCATGACTGGAATTCACTTGTGTGCCTTATTCTGACATTTTATGCACATTCAATAGACATGAAGTCTACACTTGGGCTGTGTAATAATCTAGATAGTTACCTATTGTGGTAATTTTGTATAGATAATCTAACCTTTAGTATTGGTGCATAATATCTGAATCTTTTAAACTTTTACATCAAGCAATTCACGCTTATGTAATTAATTAAAATCAAGTGTTAATTACCGTGCTGACATAGGTTCCCTTCAGGTACTCCACAGTCCAAAAACATGTACATTAGGTTGATTGGTGATTCTAAATTGCTTAGGAGTGAATCCGTGTGAGTGGTTGTTCGTCTATGTGTTTCCTGTGATGGACTGGCGACCTGTCCAGGGTGTACCACTACCTCTCGCTCTTTGTGCGCTGGGATAGGGCCCAGCAGACCCCGTGACCCCGAATTAGGGAATAAGCGGGTAAGATGAATGAATGAATGAATGAATGAATGAATGAATGAAACCAACTTCTTCTGCAGTATCTTCCATATTCTGATAGCTGTTGGTGGAAAGCCAGCATGGTGGAAAATGGGCCACTCCAGTGGACCACTTCAGATTAATTTGTTGATTTCTAGATATTTGTTTTACTTTTTTACTTGATACATATTGTAATGTATTGTGATATATTTTATGGAGGCCCACATATATGCATCAAATTGTGAGGTCTTTGCAAACTACATAGCATATTACTGAGTAAAATAGTAACAGGTTTAGTAGTATTTCTTTAATAATAATTGTATCAAGTTACACAAATATCATTTAGCATACATTTGTATTATTTGATAATTGTCAGGTGTCTCCACCATCTTCCTGCCGACTGAATTCTCGCAAGGAGGCAAGCCTTCTAGGTGCAGTCGTGCTGACTCAAAAGATTATAGTTTATTTGTCAGACACAACTCTAATGGACATGCTTATAAAGATCAATCAGGATGTGCTTCTGCCCCTGCTGGATCTGCTTACCTCACCCAAAATGTGGTAAAGTCTTTCTCTATATCTATTTTTCAGCATGTGCAGATATTCACAGTGAGAGCAATAAGTTCTCATTATTTGTGGTGACATGTCTGTTTGTGTGTGCAGTTTTCCCAATGGGGTACAGTCCCGTTCTGCTGTTTGCTTAAAAACTCTTAGTTTGATGGCATTGATATGGTTGCGCATTGGCAGGGAGATGGTCCAACAGCATATGGCAGACACACTCTGCAAGTTCTTTCAGGTCTATTCATTCTTGGACAGTATACAAAACCAGGTAACAAATAATGTTAATTATTTTTCGTGTGCAAACCATACTATTGGTGCTTATCAATGCATGGTACTAACTGGAACTTGATATGGTTTTTAATGCACTTTATTCAATCTATTTTTTTTCTTCATTATTTTATATTTCACAATGCAGATTGAAAAGGGTCCCCGAAAAGAGGTTGGAGAGAACACATACATTAATGTCTGCACACCAGGAGGAACTGAGATTACGTGTGAAGTGGGGGTTCTGGAAGAACTACAGGCTGTGTTCAATGCAGAGATGGCTTATACCTCATATATTCCTTTGCACTGTCTCATTGGTAAGATTTTTTGCACACTTTTTTTATTCTTTTAGTTTATTTTTAATTTACCTCTTGTTCTGCTTTTTAGGTGACGCAGTTATTCGCAAGTTAGTTCCCAACCACGAATTGGTTTGGGGACTGGCTATGTCCTACTATAACAAATTAAGTCTGGGAAGCCCAGATTCACACCTTCCTGTGAATCATAAAGCAGAGATGCCAACCTCTTCCATGGGTTTCTCTCCAAGCACAGGCCACCAGTTTAGCCGTAGTCCTTTCCCCGCCCCTTCTTCCACTTCAACTCCTTTAAGTGGAGATGCCCTTCCAGAGTCTGGAACCTTTGGCAGTCACCTTGTTGGAAATCGCATCCAAGTAACACGGGACACTGAGCCAGGTGGAAGCCCAAATCAGTCTTCTCTCGATTTCTGGGGGCGACCTCACGTGAACTATATTCCATCTTCAAGTCTTGTCAACTCTATGTTTGCCTCAGTGTCAACAGCAGCAGTGTCCTCACATTCTTCATCCTCTTGGGTTCTTGGTCACACTCCAGAGGACAGTGCACTAAAGCAGGAGCTCCCACGTAGTAGTCGTTCTTTGCAGGGTAACTGGCTGGCATACTGGCAATATGAAATCGGCTTTAACCAGCAGGACCTACGGTTCCATTTCCACCAAATCCGCTTGCAGAGCTTTTTGGGCCACTCAAGTACAGTTAAGTGTTTAGCTCCAATAGCTGAGGAAGACTTCTTTCTTTCTGGAAGCAAAGACAAAACGGTAAAACTATGGCCACTCTATAATCATGGTGATGGTACTCGAGAGGTGGAGCCTCGACTGACTTACACAGAACATCGCAAGTCTGTGTTCTGTGTTGCACAGCTGGAGGCATTACAGGAGGTGGTGAGCTGTGATGGCACTGTGCATATTTGGGACCAGTTCACAGGTAAGAGGCACTTGTGTTACTATAAACAAAGTGTAACTTTTCAGGCAGTGTTAACACTACAGTATCTTTTGATGAATTATAAAGACCACCCTGTCTGTTACTGTAATTTCTTTTGTTCATTGCATGAATTAAACTATTAACTGTACGCTATTAACCTATTAAGTAATGAGTGAATTACTCACTCACGGTCCTAGCAACCATATACAATGTATACAAAGAATGTTTGTGTGTGAAAAGGCAAGCAGATTAGGTCTTATGAAGCACTTGATGGAAAGAATCCGATCACAGCTGTCACCACTATGCCACCTCCTCACTGCAGCGTTGTGTTTGCCAGTGCTGATTCTATCCTTCGGTTCGTAGACCCACGCAAGCCTGGCCTACAGGTACGTCAGTCACTGCCAAGCAAATTATCCTTTAGTATATTAGTCATAGTTTTTAAATTTTTACTTTTTCTTTACGATGAAATTTAAGGTTTGATTTTATCACACAGCTTAGTGTATAATGTTTTAACATTAGCATTAATGAGTGCTAGTAAAGTTTACTCTCCTGTTCTTGTTTATTTAGCATGAGTTTCGCCTTGCGTATAACAACCAGAGTGCCGGTCTAATTCGTTGCTTGGCTGTAAGCCCCGGGGGACGAACAGTGGCAGCTGGATTCTCCTCAGGCTTCATAGTGTTGTTGGATGCACGGACTGGTCTAGTGCTGCGAGGCTGGCCTGCTCATGAAGGGGATATACTGCAAATGAAGGTGAGGTGTGCCTCTCACAACTGTAAAGGTTACAAATGTCAGTTTTTTTAATATTTCTGGCAATTCCACTGTAAAAAGGCCCAGTGTTGATACCTGTTGGATTATTGTTCCTTGTTAACAATTTGTTGAATTAATCACTGAATAAATATTATAATTAATGCGATAAACATCTTAATTTCCAAATGGGGCTATTGTACACTACATTAATATAAAGATAAGAATGTCATTGTTTTCACAGCACACAAATCTAGCCTTTGTACTTACAGATTTACTGTGGATTTATACAGTGGTGTGATCATTAGTAAGGGAAAAGAAAATCCAAAACTACATGGCCCTGTGTGAGAAAGTGATTGCCCCCCTGTTAAAACATAACTGTGGTTTATCACACCTGAGTTCAATTTATCTAACCCCACTTAGGCCTGATTACTGCCCCACATGTTTGCAATCAAGAAATCACTTAAATAGGACCTGCCTGACAAAGTGAAGTAAACCAAAAGATTCTCAAAAGCTAGACATCATGCCAAGATCCAAAGAAATTCAGAAACGGATGAGAAAGAAAGTAATTGAGCTCCATCAGTCTGGAAAAGGTTATAAAGCCATTTGTAAAGCTTTGGGACTCCAGCAAACCACAGTGAGAGCCATTATCCGCAAATGGCCAAAACATGGAACAGTGGAGAACCTTCCCAGGAGTGGCCGGCCGACCAAAATTACCCCCACGACTCATCCAAGAGGTCACAAAAGACCCCACAACAACATCCAAAGAATTGCAGGCCTCACTTGCCTCAGTTAAGG
>JAOTRA010000037.1:6850422-6867907 GCA_026260255.1 Pseudolaguvia tuberculata | reverse complement strand
CTCAAGCTGAAGCAAACTTGGGTTCTGCAGCAGGACACTGATCCAAAACACACCAGCATGTCCACCTCTGAATGGCTGAAGAAAAACAAAATGAAGACTTTGGAGTGACCTAGTCAAAGTCCTGACCTGAATCCTATTGAGATGCTGTGGCATGACCTTAAAAAGATGGTTCATGCTCGAAAACCCTCCAATGTGGCTGAATTACATGAAGGTTGAATGGACCCAACATACCTCCACAGCGCTGGAACATACTCATTACAAGTTATCACAAATGCTTGATTGTAGTAGTTTCTGCTAAGGATGGCCCAACCAGTTATTAGGTTAAGGGGCCAAACACTTTCTCACACAGGGCCATGTAGTTTTGGATTTTGTTTTCCCTTAATAATAAAAACCTTTGGTAAAAATAATAACATTTTATTTAAAATAATAACCATTTAAAAAACTGTGTTTTGTGTTTACTCATGTTATCTTTGAGATTTAAATTTGTTTTATTAAAGTGTGACAAACATGCAAAAAGATCGGAAATCAGGGAGCGGGCCAACACTTTTCCCCACAACTTTATTACCTAAATCATCGAGGTGGATTAATAACTTTTTTTTTTTTTTTTTTCTTTTGTTGTAACCGGTTTTAGTTCATCTTAATTGAATGACCACCTTTATACCTGTCGTTGTCTTTTAATTTGTGAAATAATACTGCGCTTCCCACAGTATGAGCAAAAGTTGTACCCTGTCAGTTTGTTTAGAAGCAGTCAACAACAGGCTAGAGCAAAACAAACTTTATTTAACCTTGATTATGACGGTCAAGGATTCAGCCTGGACCTTTGCGAGCTATGTTTAGACAAATATGGGCCTGGATTACTCATTATTAGCAGTGCTATAAGAAATGCTATTGGTTACATACCAACTAGACAACCATTTGCAATTATGGAATAGTATATGCCTAAGTTGTCAACCTTGAAGCTGTTTCAATAATACAGGAAATCAACAAAGACTTGATGTATTAAGATGAAAACATGTTTATGCATATCTGTGTGTTTTTGCAGGCAGCCGATGGAAATTTGCTAATTAGTTCCTCCACTGATCACACTTTGGCAGTGTGGAAAGATCTGGAACAGAAGCCTCTTCATCTGTACAAAACTCCTTCTGATCCCATCCATGCCTTTGACCTTTATGGCGCTGAGATTGTGACAGGCACTGTAGCCAACAAAATAGGCGTGTACTCCATGATGGACATCTCTGCCAGTCCAGCTAGTTGCACCAAACTTAGCTCTGAAAACTTTCGTGGAACCCTCACCAGCTTGGCAGTACTGCCCACCAAAAGACTCCTACTCTTGGGTTCTGAGAATGGTGCCATCAGGTTGCTGGCTTAAACATATGTAAAGCTCCAGCACAAGCAGCCCTGGTGTTGAGATTCTCATTAATATATTTTATATTTGCACTAATGCTATTATGAAAGGATGTTTGTTGGTTTGTTTGCGGCTTTCAACTAGGGTGGGGATCTTCTCTGACCAATTTAAATTATTTAACGATTGTCTTAGCACCATAGTCTTACTTACTAAACTGAGAATTGAAAGTCTTTACACAATTTAAATCCATATGACTAGCTTCACAAACAATTTATACAGTTTTATACAATTTTTCTTGAAAGATGTTTGTGACCAGCTTATGTTAAGTACATGGATATTTGAACACCAATATAATTTCTTATCCTGAAAATGAGCAGATTTCCTAAGACCTAGCGGATAAGAAGATCTGCTCATGAAAGCCGATCACGGTTTCACAGTAGTGTTTACACTTTCAAAATAGGAGTAAAAATCACTTGGATTCAACCTTGTCAAGTCGATAAAGTCTACCACTATGGGCACCTTGAACTACTATGCAGTATTTGTGCGTTTTTATTGCTGTTCTGTGTTTTTTCCTGAATCCTTAATGTCATAAATACCTTTAATCATGAACAGTTTGATGATAGAAAAAATATCTATCATCGCATATTGCTGTTGTTATAAATGGATTCTGTTAAAGAAAGACTTTCTTGGAGGACCTTGATGTATGTATGCACACCACAGTGAATAGGAAAATCTAGCCATAGATTGTCTGTGACCAGTTGATAAATGATAGGTCAGTAATCCTAGACTGAATGGGATTCACATTCTACTGAATTTATACATTGTTTAGTATAATATTTTTATTCCTTCTTTACAATATACTTGTGTAGCCTAGAAATTAACCACTGATTATAAAAATGGGAATTTTATGCACACTCTCTTGTTTTTCAGTTGGCCTGGCTGTAGTTAATTTGAGTGGTAAAACTTAAAATTAAAAACGTACGTTTTGCAGCTTTTTATCAGCTCAAGGTGCACCTAAGAGACACTCTTGAAACTATTCCCAATTAAAAGTCTTCATAATGAATCTTTTAATGTTAAATCAGTAAGTCAGATTACATTCCCATCACTTGCAATAAATGCTTAACTGTTTGATTTGATATATTGTTTGCACAATATTTGACAAGTGAAAGTCTGCATATAAGAACATCTGATCCTTAGTCAAATTTCTAATCTTCAAGCTTCTGTTGTAGTTCTCGCTGCAACATGGAATTGCATAACAAATAGTTCCTTTCATAGACTTCAGCCTAATTTAATTTTTTAATCCTTGCATTTTTTTCCATGTACTTAAGACATCAACTTTGGATATTTTCTGTAATATAAAGTAAACTCAACTTGATTAGAAATGTGATTCATTGCTTTGCTTGTTTTTTCTTTGTCGATGTTACTTGTGCAGTATTAACTTACTTTGTGTCACTATTAATCGTTTGCTGTTTCGAACCACAGCAGCTACTTGAAAACCTTGGGCCAGTTGGGCAAAGTCCTAGTTGTGTGTTTGACATTTGATGCCCTGTTTTTAGAGAGCTGTATATCTTTTTCTATTGGCCGGTATTATATTTAACTGTCCTCCAAACAGCAGCAAGTTTTACCAGATCTTAATCTATATTAATATTCAACTCTCTCTCTCTCTCTCTCTCTCTCTCTAATTCCTTTAACTACAGTGTGGCTAGTAAATGTCTATAAAGTACATCCACTACATCCAGCCAGCAGGTTGATTTTAGAACTTTTATTGTATTATTATTGTTGTCTATTATGATAAACATCATATTCATAAATCTATAGGTCTGGATAATATATATAGGTCTGGATGATGCATACCTCTCATGCTTACGGTTTGTTGCATCAAGCTCTCTCTCTCTCTGTGTGTTCACATGTATGAGTTATATGAGGAACAGATCAATATAAGTTGAAGTGTAACTGCCTTTTCATTGATTGCCAAACTTTAGGAGAGAACAGTTTTCCTTTTGACCATTTGTGGTTTTCTCTCAATTTCAGACGGAATAGTAAGTTTCCAGGTATGTTAAATTTATGTATTATGTTCATAGTTTATAGTTTGTACATAAATAGCATTTAAACTAAAATAGCTTGTAAAAATGTACTGCGTAAGATTAGTCGTCTTAGTAGGTACAAGGATCAGAATTGGCTCAGGCTATGCTTAGTCAATGTTTCATGGTTGAGTGTCATGTAGACTGCATTTTTTTTTTTTTTTTTTTTTAGTATTACAGTTACTATTTATGGTCATTAATAAGAAAACAGATTTTTGCTACACAATTTAATGTTTGGTTTTTTTACAGAAAAGTATTTGTTGTAATTTACATATTATAGATTGCTGTACTAACTATTTAATTTGTTAATGTTACTACAAGGAGATATGGCAACCAATTAAATTGACCTCTATCTCAACATCAATAATATTGATTAGAATAAGTGCACATTTTGGATATTCTGTTTAGAGTTAGCACACAATACTTCTGATGAATTACTGTCAAGAAGTTAATACGTATAATCTTTGTTAATAAAAAATGTATGTGATTTTCAGAGTGGCTGTTAGGAGATGGATTTAAAATTACTCATGTTCCTTTTCCTCTGTTACTGCCATCAAGGCTGGACGGTAAAATGACACAAACATTGAGTTTTCTTTTAATTCTGTAGGTCTAATTAGATTAACTTAGATTAGTGTTACATTTTTTACAGGATGATGTGGTTCCAGACGATGAAAAGCCCTCTTTGATTCCGCTCATACCCCTGATGACGAGCATTCCCAAAACAGTAAGACATTTCATCAATAAAACGTCATCCTAATCTGCTTTAGAAGACTTTAGTCAATGTGTTTCTGACAGGATGAAGCAAGCTCTAACGTATCCAACAAAGACGAGTTAACTGCAGATGTCTTTTCTACCTCAACATCTACTGGTGAAAATGCAGAGAGCTCATCAGAGGAGGACATGGATGAGTTGTGTGGTCATTTGTCTTCTAAAAATCTCCGCAAGGCCATAGGGAGTGGGATTATGAAGTTTGGTTTGGAGCTGCTGGAGAACCTGAAAACAGATCCAAAACAATCAAATATTATTATCTCCCCACTCAGTGTGTCCTTAGCGCTCTCTCAGTTGGCTCTCGGTACGTTCCATGCAGGCAACACTTGACTGATTCAATGCCAGTATTTCACAGCAATTAAATAGCTGCTAACGCTATGCTATATCTTTCTCGAGTATTAAACCTCTGGCATGCTTTGTCATCTAGGTAACATATTTACAAGACACACAATTTAGTAATTTACATAGTTGTCATCAAATCAGCGAGTCTTTTGAAAGAATTGTATGTTAATTTGCAGTTAATTCCAGATCGGAATGAACATATCTATTTTTCTCTCACTAAATGTTACATTTTGTATTTATTATGCAACTATTTTGAAAATGTTAAGTGTGATGTTTTTATGGATATCAGGAGCAAGGAATGAAACACAAGAGCTCCTTCTTCAACGCCTCCATGCCGATACAGTGCCGTGCTACCACAAAGCACTGAAAAGTCTTCTCCACCATGTCCGCAAAAATGCCCTGAAAATTGCCAGTCGTATCTACCTTGCTGATGGTGAGTTCTTCAAAAAAGACCCTAATGATAGACTCTGGAACTCTGAACTCAGACTCTGGAACAAATTATACATCGTCATTGGCAGTACCTTAATCCTGACTTTAATCTCCATAACAGACAAGCACATAATGCATTTACTAATATTTATTAAGGATTTATGCCAGACCAGACTTTCATGGAAGAGTCTCTCAAGATATATGATTCCAAGCCTGCAGCCTTGACTGATTTGGAGGAGATCAATGAATGGGTAGAGAAATTCACTAATGGACACATAACAGACTTCCTATCCAGTCTTCCTCCTAACCTTGTCATGATGCTCATCAATGCTGTGCACTACAAAGGTAATACAATAGCGAGAGACATGAAACTACATGTTCAGTACTATGACGCACTTCTTTTTAGTAAATTCCAATGCTTTGCCTGAGTACTCCGTTGTAGACAATCCTTAAACTTTTTAATTTAACTTTTGGCTGTTAAAACATGGTCCCAATTTATTTATTAATTCTTACACGCTTATTCCCTAATTCGCCTATCCCATCACATATAGGGCGAGAGGCAAGGGTACAGCCTGGACAGGTCGCCAGTGCATTGCAGGATACACTTTGGGCAATTTTAGAATCACCAATCAACCGAATCTGTATCTTTTTGGACTGTGGGAGGAAACCGGAGTCCCCGGAGGAATCCCACGCAAGCGCAGGGAGAACGTGCAAACTCCACACAAAGTTCCCCAGCCCGGGAATCGAACCCGGGACTGTGCTACCCCACTGCACCACCTCTGATTTGTTTAGTTTTTATAATATATATATATATTATGTGAAAATATGAACATCTATTCCTATGTGGATTTTAGTCTTGGTATAAGAACACTAGTGAACAAACGGCATAATAAGATCAAGAATCTCACCAGACAGGTTAGGAAATAAGTTGAGAAGATATTTAAAGTAAGGTTAGGTTATTAAGCATGAACCGCCTAATTGATACTATAAATCATTTTAGTAGTTTTATTAACTTGAAAAATGGAACAATTAATATTCATTCATTCATTCATTCATCTTCTTAACCACTTATTCCCTAATCAGGATCATGGGGGTCCACTGAGGCCCATCCAAGTGCACACAGAGCGAGAGGCACGAGCACACCCTGGACAGGTCGCCAGTCCATCACGGGGCACACACACACTCCCACGGGCAATTTAAAATCACCCATCTACCTAATGTACATGTTTTTGGACTGTGGGAGGAAACCGGAGTACTCTGAGAAAGGCCACGTTAGCATGGGGAGAACATACAAACTCTACACAGAAAGATACCCGGCCCGGGAGTCAAACCCGGGACCTTCTTGTTGTTCAATCATATTGTCATTATTATTAGTAGTAGTATTTCCGTAACAATTTATATTCCAAAACTGGATTTATTTTAGGTGTGCGGTCTTATTCTGAGAATGCCTTTGTCTTCTTATTTTTTCCCAGGAGAGTGGCTACGACGCTTTGACCCTCACTTCACCTCCAGTGAGCCTTTTTATATTGATGACAAACAAATTATCAATGTTGACATGATGCTTGGGCCAAAATACCCACTCAGTCTATTCAACCATAATGAACTTGATGCACAGGTAAGTTTGTACTTACTGGACAGAAATTCAATTTCATTTTATAGACATTTTTTAACCTACACTTTTGTATTGCTTCATACTGTTTTGACAGATTGCTCGTTTCCCATTCAAAGGAAATATGAGCTTGATAATTGTAATGCCCATGACAGGATTGCCTGACGTCTCGGCCATTGCAGGCAAACTTAATGTCTCAGAGCTGTATAATCACTTCCCACGAGAGAAAAGTATGCAGGTTAAGCTCCCTAAATTCAGATTGGATTTTACTCAGGATCTTGAAGAGGCGTTGACGGGCATGGGTGAGATGGAATCCTTAGTTCAGTGCAAGTTAATTAACTCCACTAATTATAGGAATACATTAAATATCAAACTAAGATAATTATCAATTTGTCTAAGATACCATTTATTCTTGTTTTATTTTCAGGTCTAGGAGAGCTCTTCTCAAACCCTAATCTAGATGGTATCTCGAAAGGTCCCCTGCTGGTCTCCAGTATACAGCACAAGTCCAGCATTGAGATCAGTGAGGAGGGTGCAGAAGCTACAGCTGCAACCAGTGTAACTATCAGTCGCTCAAATCCTTCTTTTACAGTCAACCAGCCTTTTTTCTTTGCCCTTATAGATGATTCCACTGAAACGCCTATTTTTCTGGGAGTTATTTTAAACCCCAATCCAAGTGGAACTGCTGTAACATTGGGCCCAAGAATTTCAGATAAGGGAGAGTTTCTTAGTAAAAATATTTTTGAAAAGCCACCCAAGTAAAAGTGCTTATATACAGTGGCATGTATGCCAATAAGCAAATCAAGACCTTTATGCAGTCTAGGCTCCGTTAGAATAATGTTTATTGGATATGTAACATGTTTGAACTTCTAAAAGTTTTTTTTTTTGTATGAATGAGAATCAAACTCATATTGTCAGCATTTAATTCTGCTTTACTGCTGTTGTAAAGGCTGATCGAATAAATGTGTTTTTTTTTTTTTTAGTGTCTCTGTATATTTTTCCTTTACTGTCCTTTTATGTCCTAGTGTAAAGAAGAAACCATTAAATGATTAAAAAAAAGAGAGAGAGAGAGAAAAGCATAAGAATAAAGGTCTAGTCATTCATTCATCTTCCAACCTGCTTATACCCTAATTTGTTGGAGCCTATCCTAGCGCACATAGGGCGATATGCAGGGGTACACCCTGGACAGGTTGCAAATCCATCTCAGGGCCACAAATAGACCACCAAACACAACCAATTTAAAATCACGAGTGACCTAATGTAGGAAGCAAATCCACATAAGCATGGGGAGAACATGCAAACTCTGCACTAAAGTATCCCTTGCCTGAGAATTGAACCCGGGACAGTCTTTTTGTGTCGCCACCGTGCTGCCCAAAAAAAGTACAAGGACAAAAAAAAAGGATTTTTCTATTTTTATCAACTTGGAAAAACCCCTGATGTTTCTCGTAAAGGGAATAATTATCGGTTCCCAATGATAATTCGCAAAACTCTTTACTTACAAATTATTTAAGGTTTTCTTAGGCAGAAACTAAAATATAGTCAATCCAAAACTCTGTTAGGAAGTAAGAAGATGAAAGTTCTCTCTATGCTTGCTTGGGTTTCCTCCAGGTACCTGGGTTTCCTCTCACCGTCCAAAAACATGTACATTAGGTTGATTGGTGAGTCTAACTTGCCCACAGGAGTGTGTGTGTGAATGGTTGTTTGTCTATGTGTTGCCCTGAGAAGGACTGGCGACATGTCTAGGGTGTACCGCCGCCTCTCACCCTATGTGTGCTGGGATAGGCGCAGCAGACCCCCGTGACCCCGAATTCGGGAATAAGCGGGTAAGAAGATGAATAAATGAATGAATGAATGAATAATAACGCATGCACAGAATCCACGCAAGCACGTAGTCACGTGGAGTTACGCCACGCCGGTAGTGACGTCAGGAACAGGAAACGGTACCTCAGTTCGCGCGTTTCGAGTAAAAGTTGGCGCCACGAGAATTAAACCAGCCAGTGTTTGCTGCTGCCACAGAACTAGACTTAACCAAGTAAAAAAAAGTTTTCTTTTGCCGCATTAGTATTTTAAACAAGTCATGACTGTTAAATTGTCCGAGGGCGCCATCGAGGTAAGGATAAATCGACGTGTGTAAAGAACGCGAGAGTGACAGGCCCGGAAATATGTCTGTCTATATGATGTTATGAAAACATTGCTAGTTAAACTAATGTGTTTTTGTGTGTAATATTTTAATTAGGATATAAAATATGAATTGCTGTCGTTTTATAAGAAGTGATTTTAGCGAAGTTTGTATTCCTGCTACACTTGCTAAACATTTGCTTATAGCTGCTTTGCTGTAGTTAATAGAAGCGTTTTTTTTGTTTACGTTTCAATAGTCAATTGGGGTTAAAATGTGCGTGTGTTATAATATATAATATTTATATTTCAGTGTTAAATTAAGGTTTATCTTTGGTATATTAGGGGGTTTTTTTTCGTTCGGCGACTTATTGTAGATACCAAATCGCGCTTCATGACTCACTTCGAAGAATTCTTCATAAATATTTATGAAGGAGATTTTATCAACCTAACCTAAATTATTAACACTGATAAAAACAATATTATATCACGATACACGGTGATTTTATTATAATTTATTTAGTTTTGGTCACACGAATCGCGTTGTCTCACAGAGGCTGATGCAGTTACACTACAGGTCTTGATGCTTTGATTCGGATTTGGTTTCTCGATGATCAGCTTCTATTATCCTCTGAAACAGAGATCTGGATCTGCATTAACACTATACACCTGAATATAAAACAATTCCAGGTAGACGTACAGAATCCATGTACGAAGACTAAGTGTCTATTCGGTTATTGTTTACTAAAGGTCGGCAAAACAACGCTTTTTGATGGAGGGAAAATTATCATCTTTCGGCTGCTTTCGTTAGGGGTCGCCATAGCGGATCACTTTTCTCCACACTACCCCCTGTCCACTATATCTGTCTCTTTCACCCCAACTACCTGCATGACTTCCCTCACCACAACCATAAACCGCCTCCTTGGTCTTCCTTTTTTTCCCCTCCTGCCTGCCAACGCCATCCTCAGCATTAATCTACCAATATCTACATTTACAGCATCTGGCAGACGCTCTTATCCAGAGCGATCACTTTTTGTACAACTGAGCAATTAGGAGTTGCTTTGTAGAGGTGGGAATCCAACCCTGCTCTTTCTGGTATCAGTCCAACACCTTAACACCATCTCAACCTAGTCTCCCTCACCTCTAATAAACTGATTTCTAATCCTGTCCATCCTCTTCACTCCTAATGAAAAGCTCAACATCCTGAGCAAATGTACGAATGATGATCTAAATATCTTTTATCTGAAAAATGTTTACAGACAAAACAGGCTTTTAGCGAGTGCCTGTCTCTAATGTTGCCCAGTCTTGCTTTAACCATGCACACAATACTTAAAACGCCCACAAGATGGTGCCATAATACAGTGTATTGGATATTACGAAACCAAAAACCTTGAATTATTTGAAAAATCTTCATTAGTGGCTTTGTTCCAATGTATAACATTATCTAATAACCACATTTTATATATAAAAAAGGTTTATTTTTATTTAAACTAAGTTTTAGCACTTTCAACTGTCCGTCTTGCTGGGAAGTTGATTCATTTGGTACTGAATTCTGTGTTGCTTGAAACTTTGATTCGTTTTCACTTGCTCTCTTTTTTTTTTTAGGCCCTGATTAAAGGTAACGAAGTCACAAATCCAATTCTTCAGCTGATTGTAAGTATTTCTCATTTCCGTTCCCTTATTTTTTATGATCTGTGATATGTAAATCTGATGTATAGATCGGGGAATGTGGTATTCAGGCTATTTGAAAAGAATAACACCATTTTGGACTCAGAACGGCCACTGCGTACTACTAACCATACAAATAAGTAATTCATACAAAGAAAAATGTTCCGGTCTCTGAAGAGCTCCAGATTGGTTGTTATGACTGCACCGAATGTCATCAGTGGTTCTAATTTAGCAGCATTCTAAAAATAGTGTTTCATTTTAAAGCACCTTCTTTTGTATGCAGAATATTCGAAGACTTGATTCAGGTAACGGACCAGTTCGCTTTCGCTTCATGATGAGTGACGGTCTTCACACTATGTCCTGTAAGTTATACTGTTTTCTACACCTTTTTTTTTCCCCTAAAATCTATTGTTTATATTTTGAGATCAAATTCTACTCTTTGGGAAATATAAGTTTTGGTTTTGATGTGGACACCTCACCATCAAATCCATATCTATATGGAAACACACGGGGCTAGAATGTCATTATAAACTGTAGTAAGTATTATTCCTTCAGTGGAGTTAAGAGACCAGACACTGTTCTGGCATGACTACGGGACTTTGCACAAAACCCCTACACTCCATAAGGACAAGGTGTGTTGTGATTGGATTGGAAAAACTTGTGCACAAAGCCCTGTCTTTAACATTACTGAATGTCTTTGATGTGAACCAGAATGCATCACTGAATTCATCAGATATATTGTAGCTGAATAAACATCTCACATTCAAATCATATGGTGGCAAACCTTATCAGAAGAGTGGAACTTAATCCTACAGCCATATTAAAGCAGAGTAAATCCATATGTTTGAGAGGGTCATGTGTCCACAAACTTTTGACAATATAGTTTCTCATTGTGGCTGTGCTTTATTACTAAAGCATATCCAAGTGCATATTTTTTTTGGACGGTGGGCTGCACAATGTGCCGAGATTATTTCTCCGGTGTGAAGGTGGTGTCTACTGGGAAGGAGTTTGTTTTAAAATGATCAAAGAGCAGGAAAAGGAGAATGTGTCATGAGAAAAAAAAACCCGCTCTTTCCTGTAATTAATTTACTTGGTTGTAAAAGTGTTAATAGCATGCAAACCCATGCATAAGTTCCAGAGGAGTTTCATTACCCATTAAGAAGCGCAGCTGCGCTGTATCTTAATTACCTCCTCCAGCAGGCGCATGCAAGCAGTAGACGTGAGGCGAGATTGATGCAAGTTTCTCTTTATTTATTTTTTTAGTAGGAGATAAAGGAGTTTAATCTTGCCTGATTCTTTTGTATGCAGCCTTTATGCTCGCCACGTCGCTGAACTCCCTGGCCGAACAGAACCTGGTCGCTCCCAACTGCGTGTGCTTGCTGAAGAAGAGTGTTACCAATGTACTGAAGGATGGACGGTCTGTCAGATCTTTTACTTTGAGATACTTGATTTGCTTTTTTATTTGCGTATGCCAGAAAGCAACTTTCAGCATGAAGAATGAGAATCTTATTAGCAGTGCAGGATCAGTTATATAAAAGACTGAAGTAAGTAACAAAAGCCAGTTGAACACTGGCGGCTGTTTGGCTTTATTGAAATGGTAGTCGTTGAAGGGAAGATGGTGCAGAATTACATGACTACAAACAATAATAAAATGTAAAATAGTCATACTGTTGGAACATAAAAGGCTCATTTCAATTAGTAAATCTTCAGAATATAACTTGACATCACACAGTTCTATAGAATTTGAATGGCACAAACTCGTACAGTGCTGCTAGTAGTAATTCATTACATTTTATTTGGATCGTGACTTAATGAATGGGATGGTCTTCAAGAAGCTTTGCAGAAATATAATAGCTCAGGAAAATTAAATGACTCATTAAAATAACTAATTTATACCCAATTAGCAAGCTTGAATACCCGGTGGCAAAGGAAAACTCTCCTAGATGCAATGAGGAGGGGGAAAAAACATTGACCAAATTATAAAGCATCTTTAAAATTAAAAAAATCTTGGATTAAAAAATCTTAACCAGCAAGTCAAAAATGTACCCGTGTGTCATGGGTCGTCTGGATCAAATGTGATCATTTGTACCACTTGTGTCTGTCGAATGCCTTAAATGTCTGTGACTCTTTCTGAGCCGCCTTTTGATTAAAACAAAAAAATAAGCCAGAGTGATGTGATGGGCTGCAATAAGGAATCTGCAATAGGAGCTGAAATTACAATTGTTCAACAATGGCCTTCTTGTTTCTGTGTGGACTGCAGTTCCATAGTTGACATATTGTATATGACTTTAAGTCTTACACATCGTAGAGCATTTTTTAATGAAATGTTCAACATTTGTTCATTTTTAAAATATGCATTCATTGTCTGTTGACTAGTTTATTATAATATAATAACATGACGGCAAGTATAATAATTAATTTAGTGGCTAGTGTTTGTAACTCCCATGCTTGAAAGAAATGCCTTCTGAAAATCGTTTATACTAGCTTGTGAATGATCTCTAAGGAAGAGAGTTCCTTCTCAAAAAGTTCATGCTATGTTTTGAGTTTCTTCGTCTTTTTTAATGTCTTAGCACTGTGGTTATTATTCTGGACTTGGAGGTGATTAAATCTGCAGATCAGATGGGAGGGAAAATAGGAGATCCAACTCCTTATGTTGGTGAGTACATGCCAGGATCTGGGAAAGTTTGGCTGCTTGATAGGAGTTTGAGTTGTTATTATTGTCTTACTGAAGCTGCCTGCTGGAAAACTAATTCGAAAGAATTATAAGCTTAGTTTTATGTACCAAAATTATTTTATCTTCTCCTGAAATGTCGCTAGTAATACAGTGTGGGGTTTGTTCCCGTCTCACACATGGAGATTTTATTGAAGTCTTGAGTACCATCTTTATTTGTGCTTGAACTGTTTAAATGAGATCCAAGTTATATAACTGTATTCATATTGCACTATTGTTTTCCTTTTTCTGTCTCATTTTGGACTGGGGAAAGATGGTCTATCATCTGTTTCAGCTAATGCGCCAAGTTGGGAATGATCTAAAAATAGCCAGACCACATCCTCAGCGTTGAAGCAGGTGGTGGGATTTAGAAAAAAGTATAATGCAGTGTTAAAGTGTTTTGCCAACATATCCAGGTGGACGGAATTACTTTATAAAGTGTTTTGTGCAGGCCAAGAAAAAGATTTTTAAGATTTATTTAAAGAAAGACCTTTTTTTGTTGGAAAGTGTAGGAAAATCCACCCATAGTGACCATTATAGTAAGTTTACTGAAGCTTCTTGTCCAGTGGGAAATTATAAGTGGAAAAACTAATGGCTCAGACATATAATCTACCAGGTTGTCCATTTACGTGTTCCATCTTGAATGACCTCTTGAGTGCCATCTAATTTCTAAACCACATGACTGCTGTGTCTCTTTTATGTTGTACTACTTTGCTCCAGGTCAATCCAAGGTTCCACAGACCGTTCCTGCTTCTGCTCCTGCTTCTTCTTCAGGTCTTTCAGGACGTCCACTGCAGCCACAAAATGGAGGTACTCATTTATAATAGTACGACATTAGGCGGCGCGGGGGCAACAGGTTTTTAATCGTCACTATTTGTCCGTAGTTTACATGTTACCCCCATGTGGGTTTTCTCTGGGTACTCTGGTTGTACATATAGTACAAAAATGTACATTAGGTTGACTGGTGATTCTACACTGCCCACATGAGTGTGTGTGTGCTTGTTAGTCTATGTGTGACCCTTCAATGGACTGGCGATCTGTCCAGAGAGAACTTCTGCCTCTTGCCCTATGTGTGCTGGGATAGACTTTAGTAGAACTCTGTGACCTTGAATTAGGAAATAAGCGTTTTAGAATATTACGCGGTTAAGCAAGCCATTGCTAGAGAGGTTTTGTAACTTAACTGTGCACAAAAATCCTACTTCTTGCTGGATGTGTGGAAATGAAAATAAAAAATTGCGAAAAAACCTAAAGCAGACATCTTAATAGAAAGTGCTAACATACTATTTCAATAAAATAAATGTTGATTGATAAATAATGTACATTTTTCATCTATTATACAATTGTTGTTGCGCTGGCACGGTGACGTAGTGGTTGGCATGGTCGCCTCACAACACGAAGGTCTCAGGGTGGATTCCCGGGTCAGGGATCTTTCTGTGTAGAGTTTACATCTTCTCCCTGCACCAGCGTGGGTCAGGGTTAGGTTTTACTCTGCTTTTAATTTTTTACTAAAATACTTTTAAAATGGTGTAGTTGAAGTCAGTGTGAGGATATAGAATATATTCTCTGTCCTCCCTAAAGAGTTTATTGCAGCTAATGTTTTGCGATAACAAAGATGTTTGGTAAAAGTAGATGTTTTCACTATTCTCCCAAGCATTGGTGTTCGACTAATTTGTTTAAAATTAGATTTGCATATTTGAATATTTTCCAGAACTTTAAAGACTGTATAATTGTTTTTTGCAGTAATTAACACTGCAGCATAGTTTTGTTTTCAGAATAATTTAAGATTCTCACACAGTGCTGTTATAAACATTGAGGTTTATATTTTCATCCAGGTTTAATGTTGTGCGTGCTTCAGCATCTTCTGTTTTACTCTGTTCTCATTAGGCTCCATGAATAGAGGCCCCAGTCGTGATTTTGGAAAGAAGCCTATGACAGCTCCCAGCACACCAGGAGGCACTTCAAAAGTAGTGCCCATCGCCAGCCTTAATCCCTACCAGTCAAAGTTAGTAGAAATGTCTCCGTCAGGCATTTGTTTGCGTTTGTCGTTGTTGTGTGTTGCTATTTTAAGCTGTGATCCGTGTTCCCTAGATGGACCATTAGAGCACGAGTGACAAACAAGAGCACCATTCGTACCTGGAGCAACTCTCGAGGAGATGGAAAGCTCTTCTCCATGGAGATTGTTGACGAAAGTGTAAGAATCTGTTTTGTAAATAAACACTGTCCTGTAAATGTCTTTTAATTCTTGATGTTTTATTGATTGTGGTTTTAACAGGGAGAGATTAGAGTCACCGGGTTTAATCAGGAGGTGGACAAATTCTACTCCTTGATTGAACATGGGAAGGCAAGTCATTTTTCCCCCAAACCCACTTGTCCCTTTTCTTATTAATAGCTTGGTGTGTGTGATTGTGAACTGAATTGAACAGATTGCTCCATACTGCACATACAGATGTTTTTGTCCATTAATAATTTACATTCACTGGCCATCTGGCTCATCAAATTAACTGAATTATCAACTGGCATTGTTTACAAAGGTTTATAGAAGTATCTCCTTCTTAAACCTTTTACATTTGTTTGTACTCCGTCGCAGGTGTACTACATTTCGAAGGGCACACTGAAGATCGCCAACAAACAGTTCAGCTCCCTAAAGAACGACTATGAAATGACTCTAAACGGCGAGTCGACCATCATCCCCTGTGACGACAGCTCTGACGTTCCCATGATGCAGTGCGACTTTGTCTCCATTGCTGATTTAGATGCTCGGGATAAGGACGCCATTGTGGGTGAGCAGGCCAGTCATGCGATAGTCATCTTTTAATAACAGACTTTCTGATCATTAGTGTCAGTTGAGCAGCTAGGTTGAGCTGGTACCTTCGCAAAGATTGATGCGTCACAGGCCCAGGAGGCTGCGATAATTAGAACAGCAGTGATGAATTCAGGATGGGAAATAGTGCTGATAGTAAGAGCCTGTGGCCTAATTTGACTTTTAGTAGAAGAACATGGGGGAAGACTCTGTCATCATAAAATAAAAAGGGTAATAAGCACAGCATAGTTATGTTAATAGATGAAGGTGCTAGGTGCAGTGCAGCATGTGTGCGTTCCTGGCAGAATGTGAGCAGGCTGTCTGTGGTTATTTGTGAGAAATTCCTAATAATGCTCAAATGAGTCATAAAGGTTCTTGATAAGAGGATTAAAGATGGTGGCTGAACGGAGCAAGCGTGGGAGCTTAACCATAATAAAACTGACTTGTTCGATTCAGAACAAGAGAATCTGTACCATGTGTTTAAATCATTTCTCAAGCAAAATGTAGATGCGTATTTTGTTGCATTAGGCCAGTCTGTTGTAATAAACTCTCTCATCATCTGTTTATTGTTCACATTATAGATGTAATCGGCGTGTGTAAGACAGTGGAGGAGGTAACGCGAATTACAACTAAAAACAGTCGCGAGGTTTCCAAGAGGAACATCCAGTTGATGGATATGTCTGGCAAAATTATCCAAGTCACTTTATGGGGAAATGAGGTAAGCACACATAGGACAGGGGAAGAAATGCGAAAGGAGCTTTGTTTCTGTTAGTCAGGATTATGTAATTAGAGCTCCAAGTCATTATTTAAAATGTGCACAAGACTTTGCCAGGGCTGGACGATTAATCATACTTTAACATTACCGCAGTCCTTGCTTTTGCAATGCATACTACCAAAAGAGTTGGATGTATGCTCTTTAAGATCTGGATCTGTGAATCTGGATGGGTGATATTCTCGAATCAGGGATAATTACAAACAAAAAACTGCAAGGAGTGAGCGGAAATTAAAGAATTTGTTACTGAAATTGTGTTGATGTAGGATTATAATGGTGCATAATTCCATTTGTTTCTTCTGCAAGATATTTTTCCTGAAGCAAATTTAAGTACAGTTTTTCGAATCCCAATATGAATTAAAGTTTATTTAAAAAAAAAAAGACATTTTTTGTAATGTAGATTATTGCACAGTACCCAAAAACTAAGTAGAGAGTAAAAGTGTAGTTATATGACTGGATTTATAACTGTAGTTATAAGATTAATGTTGGAGATTCACATACTAGTGGAAAGTAACAGTGATAATTTAAATAAGTCTAACATACTATTTCCAGGCACAAAGTTGGAAACTGCATGAAGTCTTGCAGTATATTTAAATCATATATATAACTAGCAAAAACTGAATTTACTGTTTAGTGCACTAGATATTATTTTGGATAATATGCACACAATAAGAATTTAGTAATTTGTATGTTCTTTCCACTTTTGCGTGGATTTTCTGCGGGTACTCCGGTTTCCTCCCACAGTCCAAAAACATTTACATTAGGTTGATTTTTTGTGTGTGTGTGTGTGTGTGTGTGTGTGTGTGTGTGTGTGTGTGTGTGTGTGTGTGTGTGTGTGTGTGTGTG
>JAOTRA010000037.1:6828352-6841284 GCA_026260255.1 Pseudolaguvia tuberculata | reverse complement strand
TGTGTGTGTGTGTGTATATAATATTATACATATAATATAATATATAATATTTTTACATTTGCAATTTTGGACGGAGCCATTGTAAAATCCCAACAAACTTTTGAAAAATGGAAAATATGCTCTCCACCCTTGTCAGAGATAATCAGATGTAAAAGTTGGCCGAATGAAAGCAGGCTCAGAGGTGCCACATATCGGAAGCACTTTAGATCGGGTTCGTTTACTGTGTAATGTTCATTCAATGCTTTTAGGCGTTAACTTTTCCTGTAAGTCACAGCCTATGATGACTGCCTTATTTATCTGATCATTCAGAACGTGCATGTAATTAAAGTGATTGCAGCTACATCGGACTACATTTTGCATTGATGGTGTAAATCAGTGTCCCATGTGTTTTTATTTGCTTTGTACTGAACTGTAAAGATCATTGATTATCACTCTCTATTTGGGCACCGATTTATGTAGAACATGTATTTTTAGCTTTTCTCTGGGCTGCACTGATGAACTGCAGGAAATCATAAAAAGCTGTCAGATCTTTTGGCTGCATCTTTAAACGAGAGAGGCTTTACATTGAAAATGTGATTTACTCTGAGATCTGACGGTATCGTGTCTCAGCCTTGAGCAACAACTAAATAATTGAACTAGCTAATTGATTTTGTAAAATCAATTTGAATATTCTTTTGTGCTGAGTTTTTTTGAAATCTAGATTTGCTATAGCTAATTGTTAATTAACTAGCTCCATTATCTAATTTTTCTTTTATGGAATATTAATTGTGCTTGAAGAGCTCTTTGCTTGTGTGTTTGCTGTTGATGCATGGATGCACACCTAGTCACTACATTTATGTATCTATATTATACCTGTTAGTTTAATGCTGATGTTGTACAGCTGTTTGCCATTAGATGGCATCACAGCTCTGATGCACTTTTAAACCCATCTTTATAGCTAGAGATTTATTGCTCTTCTCACCTGTCCTTGTGTAGTCTGGCCTATTATTATTATTATTATTATTATTACGGGATGTTTCTGAAATTTTTTGTGTATCTAAATGATAAAAAGACAGCCACAAAAAACAAATGTGAGACTAAATAACCTAATTTTTTAGTCCTGTCGTGCAATTATTTTTAAGGCTCTATGTATTTCAGACGCATCACATAGGTCGTTCTTTAATTATGGCTTGTTTACTAGAGTTTAATAAATGGATTGTAGCATGTGTTGAGTGCAGCCTTAGGGTTTCTATTGATGCCTCTATTAATCAGTTTGCTGTAGGTGTCGCAGAGTCTTAGAAGTGAGCATTGGGGGGGGGATAAGGCTGCCTGTAACTTTGTTGTATATATATTTTTTAAGATTATACATGACCCACATATATATTATATGTATTATGTGACCCATGTATTGTGATGTGTATCATATCGTGAGGCCCGTAGACACCGCTCTAAGTTAGACTATCATGTGATGGCAGCCCATTTGACACAAATAGGTATATAGCATCTGAGAAGCAGAAAACCTCTAGTGAGGGACAGTTGTTCTGGCCATGCTGATGCAGGATATCGCAGTAGAATACCCAGACTTTTCCCTGCTAATAGGAAGGCTACAGTAACTTTGGTAACCAGTTGCACAACACAAAAACTTGTTTAGTAAGTCCTCATCAGTTTCATCAGTGTTGACAGCCAAAATTGACCAGTTATACCTATATTCTGTAATATATAATATTACTACATTTAAGGGACAGTGGTGGCTCAATGGTTAAGGTGCCAGTTGTTGATCGGTAGACCAGGAAGATCCGGGAAGTTCTAATCCCACCTCCGCCACTGTTTGGTCCTTGAGCAAGACCCTTAACCCTTCTTTCCGTCTGTGCAATAGCTTTAACCCAACTTACTAAGATGGGGATATGTGAAGAAAACATTTGACTATATGTTGTACTCTGTATCGTCATGTATGTGACAAATTGAATCCCTCCCCTCCCTCCCTACATAACTGTTAGTATGTAAAATGAAAGCAGGCTAATTAGTTTCCACCTGCAGATAAACCTGGGAGCAGTTGGTTTCCGATGTTGCATGTTTACAGGGCAAGTTCTTTCCCTGTAGTTGCAAGTTTGTATCATCTTTGTAATGTTATTTGCTCATTTCATAGTTTCCCCGCATCTCTTTGCTTCAAGCAAAAAAAACAAAACAAAAAAACCCTTCAAGCTAGCATTCTGGATCCTTTTTTTTCTGGTTCTCCATTTCTATAGCTGAAATAACAAGCCATATTTTGAAAAAATAACCATGTAAGTTTGGACAATGCGTTGGACATTATTTGAGCAAACCCATTGTTTTATATATAAATTAAATTGTATAAATATATACAATATCAAGTTTAACAGATAATTAATTCCTTCTCATAATTGAATTCAGTACTGATGCAATAAACAGTAAGTCTAGTTTGTTTAATATTTTTTATATTTATTTACCCAGAAGAATAGAAAATCTGAGATATACTGATTGATTTTTATAGCCAGAGATACTAAAACATTGAACATTTTTTTATATTAAGACACCAGCAATACTGTATTGTAAATTGTAATTAAGGTCATTAAAATTAATAACAAATTTGTCAAAACTAAACACTTGCATCGCATTACAAAGCAGCCCAAAATCTTATCAACCCGGTCACTGCATTTGCTTCTGTTGTGGCATCACTGGCTGCAGTCACCTGCACTATATTGATTTTATCAGCAAGCTGACTTTATCGGATTCATTCATCACATTCAATTCATTTATCGGAGCAATAAAAATGATTGAGTTTTCACCCATATCGCCTGATAATTTCTATATGATACATGCATTCCTAGTACTTTCCCAAGACAATCTAAAGATTGTCTTTTAAGAGGTAAAACAGCAGTGCTCAGATGTCCATCATCGTCAGACGATCTTTTCCAGGGAGATTTTACTTTTGTACAACTGAGAACAATTGGGGGTTAAGGGTCTTGCTCAGAGGCCCACAGTGGCTGCTTGGTGAAACTGGGACTAGAATCCCCTAGTCTTTCTGCTATCAGTCCAACACCATAACCGCCATAAATGTAGTACTTGATACTTGCGCTGAAAACCAAATTAAACAATGATTGGTAACGAGCATAACGGAAGTAGGGCTTTTAATCAGGTTAATTGATTTTCAGTTCATTAGGTACACTGTACATAGGCCATTACTTTTGTGCCAAAAAATATAACAAAACAGAAAAAGAGCAATGCAAGGATGTAATCTATACATTGCTAGAGAATGAAACTTAAAAAAAAAAATACAAATACAATTGGCAGGACCCCGTGTGCCATGTGTACCTACTTGCTCATTAATGGGTCTGTTTACAATTAAGGTACCAATGTTTTCAAGGATGGCGATAGAAGCTTGTATTGCTTTACTCACATCAGCCCAGACCTCCAGCCTATATATTAAAACACTTTATTGATCCCTCACACATTGTCCCAACTTCGGGGGTTTTTGTTTCTCTGCCTCATTTTTCTCAGTCACTGTAGTGCACCCCAGGCAATCTACGAAAATGGGTTTCTAATTTCACCTGCCCCAGCCTCACCCCATTTTACAAAACTGCCGTGTGCCGATTTATTTTGCATGTACTCCCGTCGCCGTCATTCTGGTTGATGTTTTTAACTTTCTTTCAATCTGAAGCTGCTCACTCACCATTTTATTGTAGTTTTGATATTGACCACCCAGTTCTGCTGTTAGGATACCAGAGCTAAAACTTATGGTCTCTCTGCGTATCAGTGTGTAACATGTTGTTTTTGTATATTGACAGGTATGATAAGGAAGGTCATGCCCTAGATGGTCAGTTAATGACTGAAATGAGAGGAGGAGGTGGTGGCGGCCTCTCTAATTGGAAGACTTTGTCAGATGTCAAAAACGAGCACCTGGGTCACGGGGACAAGGTAAGAGAACTGAAACACCAATTATGCTGTAAGAATCATGGCAAAAAAAAATAAATGAGTATAAATGAGAGAGTGGGATATTCAAAAATAGCAGGAATTAAATTCATCTTGAATGAATAAAGAAAAATGTTTTCTAGACAATCTAATTATTTATTTTTGATTAAGCACTCCGTCATTATCATCAATTTATCTGTAAATAACATAGCTAAAGTTGAGTTTATTTGAATTTCTTTTTATTACACTCATACTGTTATGTTCTTCCTATTTTGCCGTCATTAAACATTACTGCAGGATCTCTGAGATAGAGGTGACAGATCATTGAGACTTTATTTAGCTTGATCCTCCAGATCGTTTCATAGATCAGATAGCACATCTGCTGATTTCTTTTCTTCTTCACTCTTGGCAATTAAAAAAGGCTACTACTTCTTATTTTAAGTAACATGTAAGTGCATTAACAGTGTTTGGTCAGAATTTCATCCTGTTTCAATTCTGCCTCATTAGAATGTCCAAGTTCATCAATCTGCATTATACTCAACTTGAGTTTTATAATTAAAAGGTTAACGTCATTGACTCAGTGGGATAACGTCTCGCTGCTTTTTGTACTAGCACCACAAGGTGCTAACAAGCTGATTTGTCAGATCTTGTGGCGTGCATCCAGCAACTGAGTGAAAAGGCAGAATGACTTTTGCAGCACATAAAAAAAGGCATTAATGCAGTTTTTATTTTCTAGCTATAAGTACACCCAGACAGCTGAGGATAAAATCCCAGCGCTCGACTGCTTCTCTGTAAATGCTCAACCACACGGATATTATGGACATTCCAAAAATGTTTGATTAGACCTTCTGTAAGTTTAGTCCGAGTTTAAATCGTATTTTGCCGAACAATGCAACATACATAGACTCACTTAAGGACAATAACTGGAGTATTGGAGGTGATTAGTTTGCATATGCCTTGTAAAATTGACACAAATAGTTGATGATGATGATGATGATGATGATTAATAAAAGTGAAACAAATAATAGCCAGCCAACTTCCTTTTTTTTTTTTTAAATCTATAAGTGGTTATATAATCTGCAAGACATAATTACAGAATTTGTAAACTAGGCTTAAAAGGTTTGCTATATAACATTAATTAATTCTTGGTTATTATTAATGGTTTGGAGGGTTTTTTTGTTGTTTTTTTGTGCGAGTTATTTGTTAATGATCTTTTTATTGATGTCTTTTGTATAATTGTCTCAATTTTTGCTGGGGAAGATAGGGAAGCATCACAAGCTTCCCAATGCCTGATAGGAAATAGCTTGTTGCAAGTAGAGTTGTAAACATTTTTAGGCAAGCTTACTGCTACAGCTTACTTTTGCTTTTATCTAGGAAAAGGGTTGTATACCATTTACAGCGAGATATTGCGTTAGCTCTGAGCTGTGACTGTAAACTGTCAGGTCACCTAAACACATGACAAGACATTGTTTTCCTGATAAATTCTGCTCCCCTCTTTCTCTAACTTTATATGTGTGTGTGTGTTTTGAAGTTCACTCCCTCCAAAATCTACAGTTGTTCATCACAAAGTTTTGAAAAATGAACTTAAAAACTTTTCTGTGTTTTTTTCCCCCTAGGGTAAGAAATCTTGATGTATGTTATTGAATCCAAATCAGTTGGTTAAAACTAGAAAACATTTCTTGTTCTGTGTTGACATGTAATAATTTATTTATGACTCCGAGCGGCTTGTCACTTGTGGGATTTGAGAATGTTTGTGTCCATACATATATATTGAGAGGATTAGGATTCCATCTTTACCCACTGCCGTAAACCACTAGGTAGACAATCCTACAGCTGGTAACATGGTTGTGAAGGCATCGTTTTCATGTAGCACTTCAGTTTCCCAGTATGAAGATGAATAAACATACCTCACTGACAGACTTCTTTAAAAAATAATCTTTTGCCAGTGAGGAATTTTGTCCCACAGTGTAAAAAAACTGTTTTTGTGAATTGTTGCTGCATTCAATTTCAAAAAATAAGTCAGAGCTCAGTTAGTAAACACCAAAGTGTGTGCTATTGTTTATAAACTGTAGATTTTTGAAGAGTTAACGTTTGACTAAAATGCTGACAGGGCTTAAAAAAAGAAAACCCTTGTTTAAGCCTTGTCTTTATTTTGCTGACTGTCTCCAACATTGACTTATGGTTGGTCATTAAGTGAATGCTGTTTTTTTTTTTTAATTACAAGACAATCAGACTAGCACTTGAAGTCAACCTGCAAACCATGGCACAAAGATACTATTCCATTCTAAAGTGTTGGAAAAGTGTACTCACTCTCAACCTCTACCACAAACAATAAATGTAAAGAGATACCTTCAGCACGTGTCAAAAACAAATGCTTAGTTTCACTGGTTTAAAAAACAAAGCTTTGTTTTTATCAATTTATTTTCTCCCTGGATGTAGCTCTGTCCATAGATATGTGTGATTTGACACTATGTAATAATCTGTCACTTTATAAAATTCAACTTGGAAAAATTATCTACAGGGATTTTTTACCAGTAACGGATTCCAGGAATCACTTAACAGTTCAATTGGCAAAACCTTATTATTAGTGTTAAACACAGCCACCCAAACTCTGCTTTTCTATGGATGTTAGATACTATTCCATTGTCTTTCCCATGACCCTGTACTCACTGAAACGCAGGTTTCCATCTGCACTAATGCATTAGTGGGTTTTATTGAGACAAAAGGTCAAACTACTGAAAATACCTGTAATTAATTATGCTTGTCAGTCTTTACCTCATCCCCCATTGCATGTTGACCTTTTGACATTCAACTAATACCGGTTCAAGTTTGCCCTTTTATATTAATGTACCCTAATATTTCCTGCACTCCTACCTTAAACAAATGGCTTTCTGCAAATGACTTTTATATCACCATAAAACCCAACCATTATACCAGAGTGTCTTTTCCCCCTATTCTCTGGCTTAAATTTGCAGTAAAATGAATGAAAGGATAATTATATAGGCATTCACTTGATTAATTATTGCTTTTTAGAGAGTCTGATTTTCCAAACACCAAGTGAAATAACAGTCATTTACAGACAGCTATTTTCCTCCTGCCTTGTGCCATTGTCACTCAGCAGGTCTCTGGAGCCTCACATTTATTTGAAGCAATGCAGTATATCAATTCCGCTACTTTTAGAAGTTAATTGAGGTCAAATATCTAAAGTGTAGTAACGGAGTGGTCAGTGTTAAACCTGTTCACGCTGTGAGCGAATTCAATACTGTTCGAGGCAAACGGTTACATTTTGATATTTCTTTTTATTATCTTCCCAAAAAAATGCCAGTTGAACCAAGTAAGTGGACTAAGGTCCTAAAAGGCAACAATAATAAATATATAATCCATATAAAATCGGCTACTTCCCTGCTATATGGTATTCAAACTGTATGTTGGACAATAATCCGTGCAAGGCCAAAACTCCTGCCTTGATTTGCATGCATATGGTTGAAACTTTAATCCCATTAAGCCACTGGAGAGACATCTCAGTAAGGGAGTGGCAAAAAATGTTGTTGAAGTGGTTTAAGTACTTGAAGACATCATGATGCTCTTTGAATTGCGTTTGTTTATCGTTTAAAAAAACCCCCATTGAATGTCACGTGATCTATGTGGATGTCAGAATTTTATTTGGACATAACCATAACTTTTTGGAAATTTAATTAAGATTTTATAATTCAATTTTGTTTTGTGTTCTTTTTAGTTTTCAACTAAAACTGTTAGTTTAATTGATGCAAATGATTGGTAGTTTATGTTTAGTGGCTGAATCATTAAATATGGTTGCTTTTTCCTCTTTCCTGCAAGATGCTAACGCTTCCTGTACTTAAGCGTGATAATTATAATTATTAACTGTCCAACACTTTTGCAAGAAACTGGACAGATCTGAACTTCAGCTAGAGTCTGAAACAGTATGCTGTCCTCAGATGGCCGTCTTAATTTTTCCCCTGTCACTTCTAGTTCGAGGAAAAGTTAAAGTAGCAGTACTGCAGGCTGGTTCTTCTCATCAGCATTACTTGTGCCACTCACTCCAGCTTCAATTAGTTGTCTGGTTTTGTCTTTATTAGTTTGGGCTCTGAGCTGCAACTTTTGTTTCCACCTCTGCATCCACTTTTATTCCTGAGCGGTGCTTAGTTTTACACATTCTGCTTTTTTGCTATTTTAATATTAGTATAACATGAATAATAAATCCTCAGTGTTTTTCTTATGCTTGGTTAACACATCAGGATTTGTAATGGGCGGCAACTGTCAGCGTTTTTACACATTTATTTGTCAACATGTTTGCTCTAAGCTTTGATTAATGGAGTCTGCTTAATGTTATGTAAATAGAATTGCTGTTTTACAGCACTGTTGCACAAGTGAATCTTTAAATATTTTTTTTACAGTGTACAGGGTTAGATGTATTTGATGATGCTTGTTTGTCACTCTAATGAGCAAAAAAACATGAGCTGATGTAATAGGTTACTTGTTAGTTAATCGCATTGAAGAGTTTATATTTATGGAGCTTTCGTGGTGTGTTACATTTTTACATTTGCAACATTTTGGCATACGCTCTTATCCAGAGTGACCTAGACATTTTCTCTTTTATTGTACGACTGGTTAAGGTTAGGGGGTTAAGTCCCTTTCTCGGCGGCCCACAGTAGTTGCTTGGTAGAGGTGGGAATCAAACCCTGGTCTTTCTGGTATCAGTTCAACATCTTGACCACTAAGCTTCCCCTAAATGTGTGGAATATTTAGGCCATTTCTCAACAAACGAGCATTAAGATATGGAGTTCCATCACTGGAAAAAATGGCAGTCAATAATTAATAATTAACTTGTCTACAACATTTATAAACAAGACGTATTTCTACCTAAAATTATCTATTTGTCTGTATGTATGCTCCTATAGGTTGTTGGTAGTTTATTGTACCTGCACAGGGTGTGTTGTTTTATGTTGTCTGTTTTTGCACTGGTTAAATGTCTAGATTAATGTCTGTATTGTCTATTTGCACTGTCTGCATCAATTCATGCAATGCTTTGTGTTTAAAACAATTCTTTAGTCTGTGGTGTTCTTCAGTTATCTGGCACATTGTTGTAAATTCATAATGCTTTGTGTAGCACATCTTGGTGACACATCATTATTTTGTGTATATATGGTTGAAATGATAGTAAAGCTTCTTGAATTTGCAAATTCAGTAATTGATCAATACAGCACAAAATAATTACAACAAACAGTGTCTGATTGGAATTAAATGTCAGTTGCATATGTTTTATTAGTATATTTCTTTAAAAAAAAAAAAAAAAAAAAAAACTAGTCAAAGACTTCCAACTTTATTGGTCTAAGTCTAATAAAATGTATTGGATGTAGTTTTTGTGAATGTAAACCCTTTTTATTCTACCAGGCAGCTACAAAAATAATTTGTGATCCAGTGGCACAAGCAACTAATATCTCTGCCTGGTCTGTGTAATATTAGTAATGTTTGTGTAATACTGTGCAGTATTTTATGACTTCTCTCTCTGTCTTTCTAGGCTGATTATTTTACCTGCATTGCCACCATTGTGTACATGCGAAAGGAGAACTGCTTGTATCAGGCCTGTCCCAGTAAGGACTGCAACAAAAAAGTGGTGGACCAGCACAATGGGATGTACCGCTGTGAGAAGTGTGACAAAGAGTTTCCTGACTTCAAATATCGACTCATGCTCTCTGTAAGTCAGACTCTTTTACTCCCACCTGCCTATTACTGTTATCCATGAGCTGTCAGCATTCGCTCTGGTGCCACCAACCTGCTTGTTTCTGCTGTAGGTGCTTTGAAGTGTTACAGCCTTATTTTGATAAGATGAATTAACCACCAACAAATGTGGATGATTTAATGTGCTTTCTAGGCGAATATTGCAGATTTTGGAGATAACCAGTGGGTTACATGCTTTCAAGACACAGCTGAAACTGTACTGGGCCAGAAATCAGATTACATTGGACAACTCAAGGACTCTGTAAGTTTGCACAGAAAATATTTTGGTTTAAGTTGTCTAATTATTCCTGTATCCAATGTGCAGATAACCTTAAAGGGCTAAGATTTTATGTTTTAGAATGAATAAACACTGACATCTGTTACCTACATCATAAAACCAATATCAAATATCTTTTCTAAAGAGAGTTAGATCACTGCTTTAGGTACAAGCAAGGCGGCACGGTAGCGTAGTGGTTAGCACAGTCTCCTCACAACAAGAAGGTTCCGTCTTCGAATCCCGGGTCGGGGGTCTTTCTGTGCGGAGTTTGCTTGTTTTCCCTGCGCTTGCGTGGGTTTCCTTTGGGTACTCCGGTTTCCTCCCACAGACCAAAAACATGCAGATTAGGTCAATTGGTGATTCTAAATTGTCCATAGGAGTGAGTGAGTTTGTCTGTGTCACCATGTGATGGGCTGGCGAACAATCCAGGGTGTACTCATGTCATGTACAATCCAGGGTGTTACATATTCTTTTTATGCGTCAATATGTTCCCATTTAGTGGGTTGCTTTCAAATACGTAAATAATGGCTAGAAAGGTTGTTTAAACTGTTATGATATTGCAGTTTATGGTATGGGTCTAAGGTCTATTTGTTTAAGCTTGTCGTGTTAATAGTGCTTTTACATTGGGTTTCTGACGACGGCAATGTTCCCACCTTAATTGGCACGTGACCTCACCTAGGGTGGGTACGTGGAAGAGTTTCTTCAATAAAAGTGAGAGAATGTCTTATGTTTTATGTATTATACACAACTTTTATTGACCTAAACTGTTGCAAATCCCTTGTTTAGTGCAGTTTGACTCTAAGATCATATTCACGTCTCTGTACCTTTTTGGTGCTAACTAGCACCTGTATCCTTTACATCATGACAGCAACTTGTCCTCTTACTGGTTAGCTAGACAGTGGAGAGCGGTTAGACTTTATAATGTCACTTTACTGTCGTGTTTTGTTATTGAAGCAGTACATCAGTAACTGTTGAGCACTAAATCAGTTCTATGAGATTTTGCTTCATTAGACTCGATTGACTGAAGTTGTTCCTGAACAAGATTCAATTTTGAGCAATTCACTTTTATTTCCCAGTAAATTTTATTACCTGCCTCTTTTATATCTTTGCACAGAATGAGGCTGCCTTTGATGAGGTATTTCAGCATGCCAATTTCAGCACTTTTGTCTTCCGAAACCGAGTGAAATTGGAGACCTATAATGTAAGTATATATTTATTTGTGCACTATTTTTGGGAATATCACTTAACCAAGCAACAAGTCATCGAGAAGTTGATCATTATTTTACAAATGTGCTCACTCGATCTCCTTCCCCATACTCTCTCATCCTCAACCATTCCCCTCTCACCAACTTTAGGTTATATTTGGTAATTCTTGTTATGCCAGTTATTGTAATATTGTAGAGAGATATTGTCCTATCTGAGTTAAATTGCTAAAGTGGACAATTTTCCTTTTAACAGAACACAAGCATCACTGTGTGTGATGTACTTATGCATACAAAACACAGCAATAGCATCATCACCCTCTGTACTTCTGTGCCTGGGTATGCAGTAATATTACAATAAGTGTCTTATTGTCTATCAGAAATTGGCTGTGTTTTTCTAGGCTGTATGTGGCGGGGCACTTTGTAAAGTGGATTTGTTTGGAATGCTGTACAAATGCGGCTCAGTCATTTTTAGACCTGTTTTCTATTGTGTGGGATAAACACAATCGGTTGTTATTGAATGTATACATTTTGCTCATGACCTTCAGTACTTTAAACATAACCGTGTCAAAGGGCCACCAACCAGAAGTTACTTTGTATGCGTGGGTTAAAAAAAATCTGAACATTTTGAAATTGTAAAAGATTCATAGAATCCTCCACTATAATCAGCTGTCCTTGATCTATATTTCATGACAGCCGATGAATGGCCCCTGAGGTGAAAATCTGTAGGCACATTACGATTCGATACCGATTCGATAGCAAAGGAAGGAATCGATGATAAAATATTTCTGTGCCTTTTTTGTTTTATTCAGATTTTCTTCGTCATTGCTGCCTGAATATTAAAGCATAATGCCCCATAATGAAATTACTTTCCAGATCTTTTATGAATCAAATATGGCAAGTCATGTGACATCAAGAAAATTATGTAGAATTAACAGAAAAGGGGGATAAAAAGTTTGTCTGTAGCATATCATCTTATGCGTTATCAGTAACTAAAACTAAGGTGGCTTCTGAAATGTACTGCATTTAAATACATACATCCTAATCATTAAAAAACACATTATATTAAACCAAATGAATTTTATTCTGTGGTATATAATTCTACAATTTGTATCACAATAATTTTAAAGCCTGTCACTGTGTACACAAGTTTAAAGCATTCAGGAGAAAGTTATTTTTGTAGCGTTAACAAAGTTTAATTGTGTTCATTTATATCATGAAGACTCTCTGGTGTGATTTTAGCATTTGTTCATTTTTTTTGTTTATTCATCTGAATCAGAAAAAACCTAAATACGATAGAACAAAGATGCAAGTGTTCTACGCTTAATTAGACTTTATGCTAATGCCTTCCCTTACAAAAGTATAAAAAAAATTTATAATTGAATGTAAGGATTTTTTTTATATTGCAATATGCTGTAATTTTTCCCCCTAATGTGGTATCAAAGCAATTCATTTCAATTGCATTTCATGTTCTTGTTCACAGACAGCGTCTTGCAGATAACATAACTTCACTGGAGATGCTCATACTCCTTTAACAATTCCAATTTGGCCCTTGTCAAAATCGCTCATCACGCAGTCCTATTTTTCAACGGACTTATCATTTGCTACATTCTGATCCTTCACAGGGGGCCATTGTTTCAGGGTAATAAATATTTGTTTGGCGGTCAGTGGGTTTTTATTGGTGGGGCTGGTGGTTGTATCTACTAGCTGTAATCTCAACCACAACAAAACTGTAAAGAATGAATGACCCAGACAGTTACAGGCATAGGTTTACTGCTTGGTATTAAGCTGAATTGTTTTAATATATA
>JAOTRA010000037.1:6811742-6822354 GCA_026260255.1 Pseudolaguvia tuberculata | reverse complement strand
CACACACACACACGCACGCACGCACGCACGCACGCACGCACGCACACACACACACACACACACACACATATATATATACACAAACGCACGCACACTTGCGCACACATACTCACACACACTGCGCGCACACACACACACACACACACACACACACACACACACACACACACACACACACACACAGTTGTTGAAGCAAATGTAACTGTTTGCTTCATTAAACATTAATAGCAGCTTGTTATAATAGGCTCCATGTTTTGTTGCAAAATAATCCAAAGAAATGGTGCAAATTATAAAGATGCAATATTTGTTTGCATCAAAATAAAAAACTACTACATATATAAATTGTATAGAATTGTTGCTTTTCTGTATGGTTTAATGTATATATCTATTCAGTCTGGGTAAATTGTGCGATTTGTCTAAATAACTGTGATTTTGTTTTAAGTAAATATGTTTATTACCTAAACTGTTTATTTTTTTCCTAGTGTCCAAAAATGACAAAAGAAAACAGTTTTGTTAATCCTAATTCATTCATCAGAAATAGCAAATACGTGGTGTTTTTTGAATCGTGGTATCTTCCTAGCCTTTTTTTTTTTTTCGGAATAAGCGCATTTTGGCTTATGTGTTTGTTCAATTATATACACAGCAAGAATATTTCTAAATAATGAGGCAATTATGTGTAAGATTACATTCAATTTTTGTCAAAGAACGAACCCTTGTGTGTTCTGTCCAAACAAGTGATTTAGGGCATGTTGAAGGTAAACCTTGACTATATTAACAAATAACACTATTTTAAGTGATATTTTTGCTTAAATGTTTGTCAAATTGTAATATTTTATTATAGCCATTTCTATTGTATTCATTTTAGCAACCCTCAGATTCCATGTCTTAAAGTTTTGGCTATTGCTTGTAATTATGTTATACACATAGATGTAAATAAAAAAATATTTTGGCAACAATGGCAGTGAAAGCATCTTTTGGCTGCCTATACTGCTTTACTTTCAATCCATTTTTCTTCTTCTGCTCCTGTTTAACCCCTGGTTACATACATGTATCTTTTTCTCAGATTTGTGCATATGATGCTAAACAATGTGTGTCTATTTCAGTGTCTAAGTGGCAAAGATCCTTGAACAGTATTTTACACATATTATTAAACGTACACACAGTTACCCCCCTTGGCCCGATCACAAAACATACACGCATACTTGCACACACAGAGACTTTTGTAAAATCGCCTCAGAAGGCTGGAGCTAGAGTGGATCTGGGAGCTGCATTGTTTTCATTTAGCTACAATGCCTCGTCATCAAGTTCACTGTATGATGAGTCTAGCACACAGTAGCACAAGAAGTCCAACAATACTGGAAAGATGTAGCCACTGAGAATTGCCCATGTTGGTGGCCTGTTGGACCCCACTGGGGGGACGCACAGTGGTCCGGGGAGTACATTTATTCTTTCTCCGTGTGGTCAGACTATCAGGGGATGTGTGGCCATATTTCCCGGTAAGGTCAGATGAGGAAAACTCCTTGTCTGCCATTTCCTTTGAAGTATGGACCTCATTGGTTCCTTTTCCTTTGCCACTCCTGCTTCGCTGACGTGTGCAGTTCCGAGAACGACCAGGTTTCTGAGGAGTTACCACATGAGGGGAATCTCCTGTTTCTTCATGTACTCCATTAATTGCAGGGGGAGGTTGGGGCAAAGGTGTAGGCAGAGAGGAAAATTGTTCACCAAGATGGGGGTGGTGTGGGCGTGGTTGTTGAGGCTTGGCAGGTTGAGGTTCTTGCTTTAGTGAAACTTTTTCTGTACCGGACCACAATTTGGACTTACTTTGATGTAATGACTCTGATCCAGAACAATTAGGAAAGTCCTCTTTCCTCAGCTGCTTCAGGTCTTTTCCTGACAGATTGGCTGGAGCCACACAACCCACTGAAGATGTGGATCCACGGAACCTCTTAAGCCAGTCCCACAGAGACAAGGCCTTGCAGTCACATTCCCAGGGATTGTCATTGAGACGAAGATATTCCAATGCACCCAAAACAGCCAAGCACTCACCAGATAGCTCTGTCAAGGAGTTGTTAAACAGATATAGTGTGGTGAGGCGTTTCAGGTCATGAAAAGCCAGTCGGTCCACCCATTGTAACTGGTTGTGATGCAGCAGAAGCCGGTCCAGAGCATGTAGACCTCTAAAAGTGTTTTGATGCAGGCTCCACAGTCGGTTCCCATGAAGAAACAAATGACTCAGGTTGTGCAGATCCACAAAGATGTCATCCTGCAGGTACTCTAAGTGGTTATCCTTTCAAGACAAAGACAAAAGAATAAAACATGATAAAATGCAAACACATCACATAATTAAATGTAGTTACTAAACTTACTTGAAGATACAAGTACTGCAGATTGCGAAGGCCTTGAAAAATATTAGTAGGCAGTGCACTCAAGCCACAACGGTACAGGTGAAGGGCATGAAGACGACTAAGCCCATGAAAAGTCTCTGGAGATAGAGAACGCAGGTAGCGGTTATCGCCCAGGTCTAGCTCCTCTAGAATAGTGAAGCCTTGGAAGGTGGAGGGCTCAATATATGTGATGTTATTAGAGTATATCCACAGTGTTACTGTAGTGGGACTAAAATGACCCCTTAGCAACTGGTGGATTTTGTTGTTCTGGAGAAAAATACGCTCACTGTGTGGGGGAATGCCCTCAGGAACTGAGAGGAAGTTGTGTGCCTGGCAACTTATTGTACTGGGGGCAGAGTAGCAGATGCAGTGGCGTGGGCAGGACCAGGATAGTTCCAACCCCCAGAGCACCAGCAGAAACTCAAGCCCACAGCCTAGAGAGACACAGGAAAACAAAAGGATTAGCAAAGCCACCTAGCATGAGGTAAATTATTTTAAGTTTAAGAGACTTAGACCTTATAGGCAGAAGGACATTCTATAACAACCTGGGTGGGATTGATTTAGGCATTACATTTGAAAGGGGAAGAGTACAACTTTGTAGAGATGGCAGACAAACAGTCACACATTAAGCCAAGACAAAGCAGTGGTACAATGGTAAAACTTTGACAAGTATTACAGTCTGACAATCTGAACAGGCTGTCCAAGAATGATAAAAAAAAAGATAAATAATCACGAACAATAAACATACCACACAATCTGTTGGTAGAGTACAGATTAGTATGTGGTCACTATGATTTGTTCCTTTGGGATGCTTGCTGACAGCTTGTGTATACAGTGGTTATCTACTGCTGGTAGTTCATGAATACAAATGTGAATGCTGAATTCCTATTTATCAGAGAGATTTTGCAGTGGTAGGGTACACTAAAAATTCAGATATTAATTAGACACATAAATGCTTAACTATACCTAATACTTTTCCTACCTAATACCTAAAAACTATATTTAAAAGCTAATGCCTATTATTTACTTGTAATCAACGCTAAAGAATTATTCTTTACAGAAATTTGGGATAGTTTTGAAACAATGCTTTATATAATTCATGCAACGGCTACTATAAATAGGTAATGCAATAGTTACTAGCTAAATAAGAACATTCAGAAAGTGCATCATCTCTAAGAATCCAATGACTATGAATCAGTCATTAGTATATCTAGTGAGAAGCAAGACTGAACATAACTTTTTTACTGGGCTACTAAACATTTTATATTTATTTTCTATTATAAAGTAGAAAAGCAGGACTTTAATTCATTCATTCATCTTACTACCCGCTTATTCCCTAATTCAGGGTCACGGGGGTCTGCTGGCACCTATCCCAGCTCACATAGGGCGAGAGGCAGGGAGTACACCCTGGACAGTTCACCAGTCCATCGCAGGGCCTAACTTTAATTGCTAACTTTAAAAGTTTGAAGAATTAGTCTAACTCCATAATTCCTGATAAAGTAAATAAACAATGGAAAGTAGGTTACTATATACTATAGTAATATTCGTTCATTCAACTTCTTACCCGCTTATTCCCTAAATCAGGGTCACGGTTATTTGCTGGCACCTATCCCAGCGCACGTAGGGCAAGAGGCGGGGGTACACCCTGGACGAGTCGCCAGTCCATCTCAGGGCAACTATAGTAATATATTTTAATTAAAAAGGTTTCAATGTTTTCCTATTCTTTTATTGAAGAATTTAAATTAAAAATAATAAAGATAATAAAAAATGAGTTTCATCCAATCCCCTCACAATGTAGCACAAGATCAATAACAATATAGTAATGGCATCATTAAAGAATAATTAAAAAAAACTATTATTCTATTGTATAATCTATCTTTTTATTAGGGCATAATTTGATCCACACTATCCATCCATCCATTGTTTAAACCTACCTTTTCTAATTATGGTCATAAGTATCTGCTGATTGACAGGTTGCCACATACAGGTAAACACCCCCCCCCCCCACACACACACTCATTCCTATGGGCAATTTAGATTAATCAATTGACATAAAATAGATGTTTATAGACTGTGAGAGGAAACCAGAGTACTGAGTCTACAAAGAGAACATGCAAAAAGACCCCTGCTGTCAATATGAACCTAGAACATTGAGGATGGGAGGCAACAGTGCTAAGCGCTGAGAAAATTCAATTAATTCACACATGTGACAAAAATAAATCGTATAAAGCTGATAAATAGTGAGATTATTGTGCCTAGACTATAGCTGAGCCATAGAAACAAACTAAAAAAACTAAATATAATAGTTACAATCAATTATTTTCTGTTACCACATGGCACAAAAAGGACACACATGACTTTGTCTGCTGTATACTGGAAACAAAAACAATGGCTTGTTTTTCTCTGAAAGAAACCCATTGATTCCCACCAGGGTTTAGGATATGCTTCTACCCTTTCTACAGCAGAAAACTCCATTCAGAGATCTGCAGCCTCACACCTGTCACCACCCTGACTGTAACCTGTGTGTGTGTGTCTCCTGAAACAATCTCACCGCAATTTGCACTCTGTACTAGAGTGGAGACACAGGAAAAATGGAAGTGAGAATGGAGGTATTTTTAGCAATGCAGCAAGATGCAAATGGGACAAGAGTGCATGAAGGTGCATTATCTTATTGCTTGAACACATAATGAGCCTCACTAAAGTGAATTACTGAAGTGCTTTGGACAAAGTCATACATCTTCCATTAACACATATATAGCCCATCTGTGGCAATGATACCATTTGGAATTTTTGACAAAAGAGATAGATTTTTGGATGGTGAACAATGGGGGTGTTATTCTAGTCAGTCTTTCCGCCTCCTCCATCTCTCTGTCTGTTTTTCTCCTGCGCACTCTCTCACCACCTTTCTCCCTTATCAGTCTGTGTATAATGGATGCAGCTCAGAGCTCGTTACAGGGGGAATGATTAAACAGGCTGTGACTGGGCTTGACGTTTACCCTGCCGACCCAATGGCCACGGTTCCTTTTTATGCCTTGCAGTCACCAAGAGGAAAATAACTAAATAAAGGCATGAAACAGAATGGCTTTGGTCCCTAGACAGACAGTGTAAAGTCAGTCTGTTGAATATCAATGAAGCATAGTTCACACTAAATTTGCCCTCATGAATAACACATCGCTGCTAATAGGAGAGAAGCAGTGTGTCTGTGACTCTGCACACCATTACACTGGACAAACTCAATTTCCTGTGTTTCTCTAAGGACCCTGATAAGCACATGACTGTTGCTACCTTTCTTGCATAGTCTAATAAATAACATGCTGTCCCTTAGGAGTCGGTCACATTGATGTTCATATTGATACACCAAGAAAAGAATCAATATACATAAGAAAGCAATAACTGGCGTTACATTACATTTTTCTTTGCCAGCATAGATCATGTTTGACAAAGTTTAAACTATACAATGTAAATGATTTAACCAAAAAAGTAGACAAGGAAATTGGATGAACTCCATTCACAATGTTCAATATTTTCAATTCAGACGGATTTCTCATGTTATTTTTCTCCCACAACACGGTAATAAATGAGAAAAATGTCTGCTGACCATTTAAGAAAAACACCTGGTCTCAGCAAAGCTTCTTAACATTAGTTAGCGATTCGATTTATTTTCAGTTGGAATATATATATAAATGGATAGAAAGGATAATGTGTATGAAGCGAAATAGGTGTTTTAAGTTCTAATATCTAACTCTTCATGCTAAAGCGGTCCTTAAGTTGTGAGCACTTCTTCTAAAGAGGGTTCAAATTTAAAGCTATTGAATATTATGTAGCCAAACAAGCAGCTGAAAGGAGAAGAATAAGTTATTCATAAGAGGAAATGAAATGGAACTAATGGAATGCTGGTAAAATGTCACCTGTAAAACTAGCTAATGTAGCTAATACATTTTGACGTTTTAGTTTAGAATAAAATTCCAGTTAATTAAACATCTTTTGTAATACAGGAAAAGCTAGCCATGACCAAAGCACCCAGGGTTAATTATAGTCAGCGTTAGGAAAGTAACTAATACAATTTAGTGGGCTAAGCTATCAGTTACTGTAATAAATGAAGCATCCATAAACTTAGCGCATTGCTTGGTTTTTTAGGACCAAAAAGCTGTTTGCCAACCACCATAAACCACATAGAAGAAGAACTCGCCGTCATACAGAATTGCTTTTGTCAGCTACACAGCTCTATGAATGGTGATTCCATCACTTACTGATCCAGTAAATGTGTGGATACTTTTGCACTTCCTGATCATCAAATAACAAATAATATTTAGAAGCCACTAATTAGTTAGTCTATAGCTTTAAATTTGAACCCTCTTTAGACGAAGTGCTCACAACTTAAGGACCGCTTTAGCATGAAGAGTTTGATATTAGAACTTAAAACACACATTTCACTTACTTGTATGTTTCCTTATTTATCATAGTCTAGAGTTTGATAAATGACAGTAACCGCTTTTCCACCACATCCCATTCATTCTATTTGTCTTTTTAATAGACCTGGAATTCAATTTAAATTCAGAAGGTCACTAATTATTCTAAACATCATTATTGTGATTGTATTGCTGTCCTTGTTTAAATGTAGTAATCAGTGAACTTGCATATATGCTTTAAATGGCTTTCATAGTGCAAATGGTTTGCTTCTAATGAATTCTCACGAAAGCAACATTGCCTGCTTTATGGTTCTTAGCTAATTGGAAGTATAGTAAAAGGGTAAAGATCTCTTATAGTTAAGAGCACTTGATGTCTGCTGTTGGCCTCCAGGGTTTAGCTTCGTCTTGCTTCAACACACCAATCTGTTGCAAGTATACCTATCGTAGTACGAACTTGAATAGTTGTTTTAGGTGTGTTTCATTAGGGTTGGGGTTAAACTATGCATGCTTTAGGTTTAATTAGGTATCCATTATTGATTTAATGCCTATACCACCATACGCTTGCAAGACCGGAGTACCTAGAGTAAAACCCATGCAAGCATGGAAAGAAACTGCTGACAGTGCTAACCACTAAGCCATTATGCTGATCCCATAAACTCTTTATCAACATGTTTGGTGATTGCTGCTTAAATTCATCACTGCACCTGAATGTGGCTTATTGATCAAAAAAATATTGTCTTCGACTTTCAACAATAAAATGAACTTACAAACTGATACTGATAACCACTATACGGTCAGTTGTATCATTAAAAATTTACTACAAACTGATGAAGACATCAGTCTATGTCTCTTTTACTGGTGACAAAAATGTGGACTAATTAATAACCACCCACTTTATATTCATCAGGGTAAAGGCCTATCCTCAATGTATGCCAAAACAGCATAAGTATTACATTCCATTTCCATTTATTTTTGACAGACACACTTATCCAGAACAACTTTATCTATTTGTCCATCTGTCTTTATTTCTAGTTACCAGTAGTGTACCATACGTTCTACTCGTATATTTTACCTAGAATCATATATTCATTCAGTTCATTCATCTTCTTACCCCTCTCTGGGTCACAGGGGTCTGCTAGAGCCTATCCCAGCACACATAGGTGGAGAGGCAGGGATACAGAAAGATCAGAATGGCATATATAAGTCTTTTCCTTTAAAATAAAATTGCTCAAGTCACAACCTGACATAAGACTGTGAAACCTTTGGATAAGTGGAATTTTACATTTTACATAAACATTTCTCTATTAAGCATTATGAGAATTTATTACACCATCCTTCTTATTATCATTAACATGCCATACTATGATTTTCCGAGAGCAGCTGTGCTTGCTTTTAATATAATCCAATGGCTTAGCTCACAAGAGCTCCTCCAAATTCAAATGTACCTCCTGGGTATAAGGCACCTCTGTCATTCCTCTACCTGTAAGCGAATTATTAACAGCTTAACAGTAAGGCAGGCAGAATCTGTGACTGGTTTGGAAGCCCAGACAGAAACAACCCCAAACCCCCCCTACCCCAATCCGGCGCCAAACCAAACATACAGTAGAGTGTCCAGAGACCTTAGAGAACAACCATGTATTTGAAAATGAAATAAAAATACAAGCGATATAGCTGGTTATAGGAAAGCTCAGTGGAAATGACCAATATGTAATACTTGTTTCATCTGAAGCAAGAAAAGATGGAATGGAAAGCAAGATTTAATATTTAGGGCACTGGTCCCAGGTCTAGAGGTCTAGAGCCTACAATTACATCTAATCCGCTCCTGGGTGTGTTGACCCATAATATAAGTATAATACTTTGCACCGGTGACATGGGTGATGTGGGGTGAATAGCATCTCAATATACATGATTTATTTGAGGTATGTGCTGTACATGTGCCTTTCTTCTGGGTACTCCGGTTTCCTCCAACAGTCTAAAAACATGCAGTTTAGGTTAAATGGTGATTCTAAATTGGCCATAAAAATGAATGTGTGTGTGAGTGGTTCTTTGTCTGTGTGTTGCCCTGTGATGGACTGGCGACCTATGGTTAGCACAGTTGCCTCACAGCACGAAGGTCCTGGGTTCGATTCCCAGGCATGGGGTATTTCTGTGTGAATTCAGTGCATATTCCCTCTGCCCTCTGAGCTTACATGGGTTTTCCTTCACATCCCAAAAACATGCATAGAGGAATGAGTGTGAGTATAGTGTGTGTATAGCGTGTATGTGTGCTCGGATAGGTTCCAGCAGACCCTTGTTACCTTGAGTTAGGGATTAAGACGGTTAGAAAATGAATGAATGAATGAATGACTGAATGAATATATTTAACAGATCAATTGTGTGTGAGAGTAACTGTCGATCTTTGATAATAAAATGTTCCTTGAAAACAAATATTTTCCCACATATAAACACAAATCACACACACTATAAAAAAGCAAGAGGCAAGTACAGGTAAAGTGAGAACAATGCTTTTCCAGCTGACAAATCAGAGAAGCTAAAAATAGTTTGGCTAAACAAGCTGCTGCCATATGGAGCATGTAAGGAATACAGAAGGGAATTTGCAGGTGAAAGGAGATTGAATTTGTTATGGGAAAGTGTTTAAAGGTGCAGAAGAGTGAGGCAAAGGTTGACAGCCAAAAAAAAGCACAGATGTGTAATACTGCCATTTTAATTAAAAGGATGTTAATCAATGTCATGAAGGCTTTCGTTCCTTCAGTTTGGTCTTATATAAAAGAGGAGGTCATTTCTTTGTTCAGTTTGTAGTTACTGTGAGTAGTAATTCAAGTGAGCAGTGACAGGGATATAGCCATAACCAGAGCAATCAGACCCAGACAACCCTCCACATGCTGGGTGATTACAGTGCAGTTTGAGAAGCTGACGATTACTGGGTGAACAGCTTTATAATTCATTCTGTATGAATTATAGAGGGGCAGCATGGCGGATTAGTGGTTGGCACTGTTCCCTCACAGCAAGATCCCAGTTTTCATATTGCCATTATTGGTCTTTCTGTGTGCATCTTTTCTGTTTTTGTGGGTTTGTCAGTTTCATCCCTGCAGTCCAAAATATGTACATTAGGTTGATTAGTAATTTTTCCATAGAAGTGAGTGTGAGTCTGCATGTAGCCGGTGACTATGTCTATGGTGATATGGACAGATTATTTTATGCCTTTAACCCAATGACAGTTGGTGCCTGTGCCCCTGATTAGGAAAAAGCAGGTAAAGATGAATGGATGAACTATGCAAAAAATTCTGATCACTCCTTTAGTGCAAACATTTTATTATATCTATTCTATGTGTAAACAAAAAGCTAAGGTTCCATTGGAGACCTTTGTATAATTATGCATATTACAAAGCGGTTAAAATCGTGGAATACACAGTAGCAACTCTGGATGAGTTTATTTCTTCTTCTTCTTATTTTTATTTCTTATTATTATTATTTACCAAATGGAATATGTTTTCTTCAATCTCAACATTAATCAGCTAAAGTATATTATAATAAGTCATGCTGTTTAAAAACAACCAATCTTCACCTGGCCTGCATTCTATATATGATTTAACCAATAAAAGCAGACAAAACTAGAAAAAAAATAAAAATTTCATTAGTAGTGAGAAGAACAAAGCCACAGGGGTCACCAAAACTCTTTAAAAGTCTAAATACCAGTAAATACAAGTCATAGGTGTTATTTTAAAGTCACTGGCTTACAGATATGCAAATACACACACACACACACACACACACACACACACACACACACACACACACACACACACACACACACACACA
>JAOTRA010000037.1:6786981-6798537 GCA_026260255.1 Pseudolaguvia tuberculata | reverse complement strand
GGGAGCAGACGAAAGGAGAAGAATATATATATATTATATATATATATTATATATATTATATATATACATTATATATATACATTTCCAACATTCCAATATACAGTTCTACAGAAATATACATGAAATAAAATAAAACACCTAGTTAAGTGGGCGGCATGGTGGCGTAGCGGTCAGAACATTCGTCTCTCAGTTTTCATGTTCTCCACGCGCTTACTTTCTTCGAGTACTCCGGTTTCCTCCCACAGCCCAAATACATGTACTTTAGGTTAATTGGTGATTCTAAATTGCCCATAGGAGTGAATGTGTGTAAGTGGTTGTTGGTCTATATAAGCCTGGTGATGGACTGGCGACCTGTCCAGGGTGTACCCCTGCCTCTCGCACTATGTGCGCTGGGATAGTCACCAGCAGACCACCTTGTCCCCGAATTAGAGAAAAAGCGGGTAAGAAGACGAATGAATGAATGTGCGTCGAACGAAATGTAATAAACCGGGAGTAGAATAAAGCTACAATATTTCACTAACAGAGGGCACAATTTACCATTTGGTTTATATATATAGATAGATAGAAGGAAAGAAAGAAAGAAAGAAAGAAAGAAAGAAAGAAAGAAAGAAAGAAAGAAAGAAAGAAAGAGAAAGAAAGAAAGAGAGGGTGGGGGCTGGCAAGCTACTCAGAGAAAGTGCATATTAAATCCAGGTCTAAAGGGGGAGATATCAAATGGAAGAGGATGGAGGCTGACCCCTCAGTGACGTTAAAGGGCATGATGCTCTACATTCTGCAATCACCATGAGGTCACCTCCAGACCTGATAGACAGGTGGGCAAAGGGGCAGACCCTTTCCAGAAGGATTAAAATGAGTAAAGAAATTGGGGGAAAGCAGAAAGGCAGAAAGGCAGGATAAGAGGTTCGTGTGTGTGTGTGTGTGTGTGGTGTGTGTGTGTGTGTGTGTGTGTGTGTGTGTGTGTGTGTGTGAATTGCTTGTCATGGGGAGAAAACTGAGTTGAGCATGCATAACAAATTCATATTAAGTCAGTGAATGAAAGCAAAAGTGTGAGAGAACAGCGCACAATTTCCCTGCCATCTCAACACCGCCAGCTGTCCCACTCCTTCTCTTTCTCTCTTGCTATCCTCTTATGCTGTCTCCATGTTACACTTCCCCTACCAGTGCTAATCAATGAGTCACAGCTCTCCCAGACCACCTCTATTCCTACGAGCACAAAGGACTGTGTGTGCCAACTAACTGTCATTCCAGATGGATGTCATTTTAGGACTCTGATCCTACTTTCCACAGCATACTTCTGGTAGTAGCATACGTCTCTGGAAATCAAGGAGCTTCTAGGTGAGTGCTGTGCTACAGTGAATGTTTGGGTGTGATAGGCTGTATAAAAGGTCATTTGAAGAGCATCACTGTCTGAAGAATACAAATTGTTGATGAATTAGTGATGGAGGTGTTCTATCTGATATTAATGCACACACACGCTCAGCCTTTAACCTTTTTAGCCACGGGTTCTTGGACAGCACTATCTCTTCTTGTAAGATAAAACTACATACTTCCAGCTTTTATATATTTCTACTTTTCCTCCCCCTTGCCCTCCCTCTCTCTTGCTCATGCTCTAGTGTGTCATTGTGATATCTTTAATATTCCATTAGTCATAAAGGCTTTAGGAAAAACAAGATGCCTGTTTTGGTATGCACATTTTTTCCTTTTTTTGTTTTTTGTTTCTCTCTATTTCTATCTTCCTGTCACTGCATATAAAAATAGAAGGTAATAGTTAATGTTAAAAACTCCCTGGGTAAAATCTACTCTTGGCTTAAAATTGCCTTGGCTGAGCCATGTCCTATCGACTTAGATGAGCAGTATATATGAGGTTTATAAGAAGTTATCCTTCTGTCGGCCACGCAGAGAAGCATGCCCGGCTAGTGAGAATGGAATTATACTAGCATGTTTGTAGAAAACATACAAATAAGCTCATGATAATGGAGTTGACTTCAGGTTCAAGCTATATGTCTGTATTGTATTATTTTTTTTTTAGATTTCTCAACCCTGATTTCTCAACCACATATTATTTAAATACAAACCCGATTCCAAAAAAGTTGGGACACTGCACAAATTGTGAATAAAAATAGAATGCAATGAAGTGAGAATTTCACTTTTAAACTGAGAAAATGTATCATTTTAAGGAAAAAATAAGTTGATTGTAACTTTAATTGAATCAACACATCTCAAAAAAGTTGAAACAAGGCCCTGTTTACCGCTGTGTGTAATCCCTTCTTCTTTCTATAATAGTATGCAAACGTCTGGGAACTGAGGAGACAAGTTTAGGAATAGGAATGTTGTCCCATTCTTGTCTAATACAGGCTTCTAATTGTTCAACTGTCTTAGGTCTTCTTTGTCACATCTTCCACTTTATGGTGCTCCAAATGTTTCTATGGGTGAAAGATCTAAACTGTATGCTGGTCATTTCAGTACCCGTATCCTTCACCTACACAGCCATGATGTTGTAATTGATGCAGTATGTGGTCTGACATTGTCATGTTGCAAAAGGCAATGTCTTCCATGACCGAGACGACGTCTGGATGTTGTTCTAGAACTTGGATATACCTTTCAGCATTGATGGTGGCTTTCCAGATATGTAAGGTGCCCATACCACATGCACACATGCAACCCTATAACCTCAGAGATGCAGGATTCTGAAGTCTGATATCAACTTGGCATGACATGGCGTCACAGTTTCCAAAAAAAGAACTTTGATTCGTCTGACCATAGAACAGTTTTCCAGTTTAGATAACATTAGACTCTTTGCAATTTTTCTCTGAGAAAATCTTTTCTGATATTTTTGTCGCAGCATTGGGGGAACTGGTGATCCTCTGCCCATCTTGACTTCTGAGATACACTGCCACTCTGAGAGGCTCTTTTTATACCCAATGATGTTGCCAATTGACCTAATAAGTTGTTTTACAGTTGTTTTCTTATTTGTATACTTAACTTTTACGGCCTCTTATTGTTACCTGTCCCAAATTTTTTTGGAATGTGTAGCTCTCATGAAATCCAAAATGAGCCCGATATATGGCATGACATTTTAAAATATCTTACTTTCAACATTTGTTATGTTATCTATATTTTATTCAGAATAAAATTACTTTCTGTTTTAATCACAATTTATACAGTGTCCAAACTTTTTTGGAATCGGGTCTGTAAATAAAATGCAGCTGTAGACATCAACAAGACAAAATCTGTTAAGTGACTATAGTTCCTAATTCACAAAGCAAAAATTACTATGGAAAAATGGGCCAGTGGTGGCTCAAATTGAGTTTTTGAACAGAAAACCAGGAAGATCTTGGTTCAAGCCCCACCACCTCCTAGGAAGACTATCAAGACATGGGTTCAAGCTCTAAGTCTGCAACTGTTGACTACTTGAGCATGATCCTTAACCCCTCCTGCTCCAGGGTTGTTGTATCATAGCTGACCCTGTGCTCTGACCTCAAACTTACTAAGCTGAGATAAGATAGTAAGATGAGAATTTCACTGTGGAGAAGAAAGTATACATGACAAATAATAACCTTCCTTTTGGTGGGCAAATAGGACTGAATGCACCATGTTCTACCAAAAATAGCAATATTTTCCCAGCTATATGCTACAGTATTTAGTCTAGCTTCTCCAAGTTTTGAACAGTTGAAGGCACCAGGGAGTTTGAGACAACCGCAACAGGTAAGACAGCCAAACCCTGAAGCTATGAGGTGGAATTTGAGACAGCATTGCTAACTACTGAGCATAAGACAGGACTACACACAAAACCCTTTCACTTACACCTAGAGGCAATTTAATGTCACTGATCACATGCTGGTATATTTCTGAGAGGTAAAAGGAAACACCAGAGTTCTGGATTGATTTAGGTTTCCGGGAACTATGAGGGATCTGATCTGACCTTCTCCACAGCCATATTATTTCATCCTTTTTATTCGGGTAAAATAAATAAAACTTAAATATAAAAAGGTGGTAGGTGGTAGTGGAAGGATTTTTGTCTTATACCCATTCTGCTGGACTCTCCTTAAAACCACTAGAAACGGACTAACTATATCGATACCATTTAAGACGCGCAGAGGGACTTTAGGAGACCAGCAGAGAATATGTCACTAATAATCTCTTCTTCCTCATCCATGTGTCCCGAACAGAACATAGATTATCGTGATATGATGAAAAAGGTCTGTCTTCTATAAAATGGATTAAATTCTGCCTCTTTTTATGCCAACAGAAATCCTCAGAGGAAGCTAAAACTAGCTCAATAAAAGCTATAACTCTTGTGATCTCATTATCTTATTTTTCCTAGAGGCACACACACATACACACACGCACACACCCATACATACAGTCAACCTCAGTTCCTCACAAGAAAAGCCTGGGATTAATAGTACTCGCTTGCCTTCACATTGAAGAGCCCCTGAGATGTGCAGGTTTGGTTTTTAATGTGAGTCCACTGGAGGCTGCTTACTCATGCTCAGCACTCCTCCCAAGGAGTAACCAGCAGTTGGATTCTGCCGCCCCTTACAGCCCAGTTTTATTCTCAAATCTTCCAGCACTTTGCAATCTTTACACATACATCAGTCCCTTGTGCCTACACCAGGAACTTGTCAGCTGCTACAGTCAGCACCTCTGCTGACAGATTTGGCACAGTGTTATTTCTCCATGTGGAAATTATGAGGCGCTGGAGGATGGTGAAAATACATGTCCGGTGGAGGACATATTCAAATACTACGTCACAGGTCTAATCTCACATTTGACACACATTATCTAGCTCATCGAAACAGCACAGCATGATGTAATTGGAGAGACAAGATGCAAAGCTGTCTATCAGCCGGACAGCAACGCTACTTGAGAAGGTTAATATTTGTTTAGAGGATTTGCATGTAGGCATCTATGTTTTATCAAATCTTCTTTATAGCTTAGAGCAATAGCCAACATTTTGGATCGCTAATAAAGTCAGCTTGGCCAGCTTGGACAATTCTCCATGTCTCGAAATTGTAACAATTCAAAGTGTGAGCAATGTGGGCGATTGTATCTTCTTGAAAAACAAACAAAAGCTTTTCTCCTCCTTCTAGTTTTGCTTTGAGTCTCGGCATCATAGACTAATTCTTTCATCTGTCCCATGTGAGTCAAAGCTTTCACAGCCTGGAGACAGACTAAATCGGAACAAAAACTAAATCTATCTGGTCACATATTTAGTTAGTGGTATTGTCCGTTCAGTCTTTATGAATAAAAGATTATACATACGATTATTTACAAAAACAATTATCTTACCAGGGCAGAGGGGTGGCGCAGTGGATAGCACGGCCGCCTCACAACAAGAAGGTCCCGGGTTCGATTCCCAGGCGAGGAAATTTCTGTGCGGAGTTTGCATGCTCTCCCCACCTCTGGGTACTCCAGTTTCCTCTCACAGTCCAAAAACATGTACATTAGGTCAATTGTTGATTCTAAATTGTCCATAGCAGTGAAAGTGTGTGTGTGCGTGGTTGTTTGTCTATGTGTTTCCCTGAGATGGACTGGCAAACTGTCCAAGGTGTACCCACGCCTCTCGCCCAATGTGCACTGGGATAGGCAGACCCTCTTGACTCCGAATTAGCGAATAAGCGGGTAAGAAGATGAATGAATTATTGAATGAATTATCTTAACATTAAATTGTGGTAAAAGTTTAAGATGTGGCCAAATGTTGTCATTTAACCCATGTGTGTCCCTGGGTAGTAGGGTTGAGATTTCACATTAACAAAAAATAGACCGGTACACCTTGAACAGGTCACCAGTCTATCGCAGAGCCACACATAGAAGAACAACACACACACACTAACTCCTATGGTCAATTTAGAGTCACCAATTAAACTATTTTTAATAAGTATTTTATGTACATTTTTTTGTCATAAGTGTGTAAAATGTTTGACCATGGTTTTCTTTTTCAAATCACAAGTTTCTTAAGTTTTACCGGTCACTGTGGACATAACATCTATATATATATACAGATCATTACTTGCATCACATCCCTGGTGTATGGAATCAATGGGATCCTATGAAATGTGGGAAAAGTATGAAGAGTGAGCTTGGGAAAGAATATATAGATTTTGTTAAGAAATCTGGTTGTACGGAAGCATTATCTGTTTTTGCAATAGGTTTTTTAATCTATCTTACCTACTATATCTAGTATTTATTTACGGTACAATGGAAAGAGCAATGAATTTCTTTCTCTCTCTCTCTCTCTCTCTCTCTCTCTCTCTCTCTCTCTCTCTCTCTCTCACACACACACACACGAACAAATACACAACCCAACCACCTTCTTTTCCCTTTCAATTCCCTGACTACATTGCAGTGTAGGGGTGAAAGAGATGGGTTGGGGGAGCTAGACAGGGAAATGAAATTCTATTGAAGATGAAATGAGAGCTGTGCTACTGGAAAAGGACTTACCTGTGACTTTGATGCTAAGGTGGTGCTTTAATAACTTTTTACCCACATAGCAAGTGGAATCAGGGAGGAGGAGGAGATAAACTCACCCACCCAAATTGGCCTGGCTACACTATACTGATTGAAAACAGTAACCAATCAGAAATGAATGGGACTATTCTGAGGGTTTAGACCAGAAATGTATTGCCACTTTTAATCATCAGGATTTCCAAAGATCCAGATATCTAAGACAAACTTTCATTCATTAACTTTGTCACTTTGAGTGTATTGACACTTGTGGTATCTGTGCTTTTCTGAGACATACCCAAACTGACAGTGGTGGGTTTTTTTTTTAGCTTTCGCCTTGCAGTTCAAATATCTCCAAGCTGATTACTGTCAAAGGACCTGATCAGGTTAAGTCGATGCCTTATTGCTTGTTATCTTGTGTAGACGTCTTCTTCTTTTAATTTGTCCACTTCTTCTGCTATAACATTCATTTATTCTCTAATTTGTACTATTGACTTTAACGTTATTTTTCAAAGAAAGTGCAACAGAACATGTCGAGAGAAAAGGGCCTATTAATTGTTTTCTATTTGGGTACCTTATTCTTTAGCACCTCCGAAACTAACAATTTCTATCATATTTGGCTTTGGATCAATTTTAGTAGTAGTAGTTTTGCCCTCTGTTCTGTTTGGGGCCAGGCTTCATTTAAGCAGTGTGGCTATTATAAGCATTTAAGATGGACACCAGCTAATTAGATGTTATCAGAGGCTGCATTGCAGGAGCCCATTACAGATCTGCCTGACACAGCTGCTCCTTACTGCTAATAACTGTGCTCATCCAAACCAAATTAAAACTGAAAGGGCTGGAGTATCACAAGGGTCTCTGAAGACACCTTACTAAAAACAAGATCTCTAACGCTTTGCTTACACAATCACCTCTGATTTGCATTAGCTGCATGTAGGTTGCAGAGGAAGCTTTTTTCAGGCCTGTGGAAAAACACTGAGAACCATTGTAATGTGGTAAGCATTGCATCATGTTCATTATTAGTTCTATGTCATTTAAAAATATCATTTTTGATTGTAAGGTTGTGTAGATGAATATACAGAATTTGCCTAATGCCTCTATCCAGAGTGACTTACACAATTGAGCAGATTGTGGATTATTGGCCTTAGTCAAGGATCCAACAGTGGAACCTGGGTGGTGCTACGAATCCCACAATCAATTCAATATCTGTGTTGAACATGTCACTTCAAAATATGAATTAATTATAGTTATTAAGTTATTAGTTACTTGGGTAGAAAGTAATTATTTATTAAAATAAGTATTTACCAGTAAGAGTATATATTCTATTTCAGCAAATAAGTTTTCCCAATATTAAATATGCACTATTGGCAAAAATTTGTGGCCATCTGAGCATCACAAACAAAAATCTTATTGAAGATTAATTCCCATTTTGTTATTAGATGGAGCTCCACTCACTGTGAGATATTTTTTTATTCAGTATTAGTGAGATCCAAAATAAATGTCAGGTAAGGGGGTATGGGGTTCAGTCGCCATTGCAGTTCATCCCAAAAGTGTCCAGTGCTTGTGTTTGTTTCACTCTAATAATACACGGCATGAGATAATGGAGCTCTGGGGCTTTGTGACCAGGGTCATTGTTATGCTTGTAGAGTATTGGTGTAAGAACTGCAACTCCGGAGGACCGCCTAGAGAGGGCGCCCTCGCCTGAATATTGATGGAGTGCTTCCTGGCTGTGGTAGTTGGGCGTGGCCTCCCTATATAAGCAGTTGGTTCTCCGGAGCTCGATGCGAAGTATTGTTGACCTAGGCCTCTACCAAGCACTGTGTTTCTGGATTTACTTGGATTTATGAACTTTGGATTTTGGACTTGGACTCGTACTTGGATTATGAGTTTGATTTTGGTTGCCCTGCATTATACCCTACTTTCCCTAATAAATAAAGTACCTGACTACTGCATTACGGATCCGGCTGATTCTTCAAGACGCTCGATGTCACAGTTGAAACCTTTTAGATCCAGAGCTTCTTAAAGATCTGATGTTCAGGTGCCTACAAACCTTTAACAATATAGTGCAAGTAAATGAATGAAATGGACACTAATGTTGCATTTTGTGATGATGTGAGAATGTCTTATCAGATTACATTAGAATGACATGCCACTGATCTGGAGAAGACTTTTTTTCCTGCAGTTACACATTACATGAAAATTCTTGCCTTTCAGCTCAACGTGGGAGAACAGGTATTTATACTTCCAGTTTGAGAAAGCTACCATTAAACTAGATGGACTAATTGGCCGTCACTCTCATTCCATTAGTACAGCATGTTAGAAAAGTATGACATAACCTCCTTTTTTTAATGTTTGTGAAAAACATACCTACTTATTACTTATTGGCTTAGATGAATATTTACCTAAGAAAATCTTTATCAGTTGGTTGTCTCCCATTGCCAAGAAACACAAATATCACTTATCACCAGTTTAAATTATAATTAAAACCACTTTAGTAAACTTTAGTAAACATTCATCTTCCTACCCGCCTATTCCCTATTTTGGGGTCACATAGGTCTGCTAGTGCCTATCCCAGAGCACATAGGATGAGAGGCGGGGGTACACCTTGGACGGGTTGACAGTCCATCTCAGAGAAACACATAGACAAACAACCAATCACACAGACATTCACTCCTATGGACAATTTAGAATCACCAATTCAGCTAATATGCATGTTTTTGGACTGTGGGAGGAAACCGTAGTACCCGGTGGAAACCCATGCAAGCACGGGGAGAACTAGCAAACTCTGCACAGAAAGATCCCCGGCCTGGGAATTGAAACTGTGATCTTCTTGTTGGGAGGCGACCATCCTATCCACTACATCACTGTGCCACCCTGTGAACTTAATTATAATATAAAAAACTAGTTTTGTATTATTATTAGAAACATTATTGAAACAAGGTGAAACAGTACTTTATTACTGAAAAAGGACAGTATCACCATTTATTTATCATTTATAATACCATCATTTTCAATGTTATTATGCTGTGTATATTGCTACATTAATTATAACTGTGTGTGAACAGGTTGCCATTCTCAGTTCCCATAAAAGAAATGGCACTCATGGATGGATTAAACAAACACATTGATGGTCATGGAGAGTAAAATTTTCAAACAAACTAGTTTTAGTCAGGCTAGAGGTTGCAATTTTCTCTCTCTATAGAACAGCTAGATTAGTTCATCTTACAGTTCACATGGCTAACGTTCTGTATTTTAATTTTGATCATTTTGCTATTATTAGTGTTTTTCTTACTGCATATAAATCACCTTTGGTTTTGTGTACATATACCAATATACAAAAGTAGTAGGGTGAAATTCCTTCACCCTTAACCACTGATTTTTCTTTCAGTTTGTAATGTTTCTGTATGTGCAGCTGAATGTTGATGCACAGGGAGATTAAGTGTCTACTGATTGGCTGGATGATGAAATAGCTGTAGGCTATTCAGTACTGTATGCTCCAGTGCCTGCGGCTAACAGATCCTAAAACAGATATAACATTCCAGTCCATACTTCTGTTATGCTTATTCTTTAATGCAATATTAACTACATTTCTCTCTCTCTCTCGCTATCTCTCTCTCTCTCTCTCTCTCTCTCTCTCTCTCTCTCTCTCTCTCTCTCTCTCTCTCTCTCTCTCTCTCTCTCATTGTAGGCTTATAAGGTTTCTTACAGCAGATATACACATGCTATTTGGAACTTTGCAGAAGAGAAAACTGCCCGAAGAACCAGGACAGACTGCCTCAATGAAATCAAGGTCAAAGCCACAGAATAAAATTACATTACATTCATGTACAAGAGGGAGAAGAAGCGGGTAGGTGAGTTGGTGTTGTATGTTTCTACTGTTGCAAGAGGACCAGAAAATGTTCATTGTATAAAGCTGTCCATTTTTTTTTGTAAAAAAAAAAAAAAAGTTTCAAAAAGAAAATCCATATATTTAGATACATTTATTTTCAGATTGTGGGAGGAAACCGGACTACTCAGATTAAACCCACATGGAAACTTTACAAAGACAAACCCGAGACCTACTTGATGGGTGTCAATAGTGCTTCTACTAATCCACTGTGCTGCCTCATTTCCAATTTAGCTTAGATGGAATTATTTTGAATATATGACAGTCAAGTAAAACGCCTCAGCAGTCTGGTACATTTATATAGCTTATATAACTTATGGGAAAAAATTGTTTCATTAAAATACATTTTTTTTTACAATACTTTCATTGCTTAAAATGACAAAAAAGCGTCCAGACTTATTATCATAATTATCCATATAAATCATCCACCGGAGGTACAGTATTTAAATCTCTTCACTCACTTGAATTCTATTCACACCAGCATTCGGACTAAAATTTCAATGATTAATTCAGTGCTCAGTTTGGTTGAATAAACAAATTGTTAATGTGTTTTTATTAGCTCATTTAAACATTAAAAAAAGTAATCATTTGCTTAATGCTTGTAAGAGCTCTTGTCTGTTCCAATAATCTAACAAAGCATAACAGACATTTTGACAGCTGATGCTACAAGTGCTTCCTATCTGCAGTTAAAAACTGCAGTAAGATTCATTCATTCATTCATTCATTCATCTTCTAACCCATTTATTCCCTAATTCAGGGTCACACAGGTTTGTTGGAGCCTATCCTAGAGCATGCAAGGAGAAAAGCAACCTAATGTACATGTTTTTGGAATGTGGGATGAAAATGGAGAAAACCCACGCAAGTGTGGAGAGAAATACAAACTCTGCACAGAAAGACCCCTTGCTCTGGAATCGAATCTGGGACATTCTTGCTGTAAAATAGTTTGTTTGTTGTTTAATTGATGCAATTTTTTTCAGCACAAATCTGTAGGTATGGATGTTTCTACCAGTATGATGGTTAATTAGACACAATTGTTAAACAGCTGGTAAATGTGAAGAAAACAGATGTGAGAGAGAGAGAGAGAGAGAGAGAGAGCGCGAGAGAGAGAGAGCGCGAGAGAGAGAGAGAGAGAGAGAGAGAGAGCGCGAGAGAGAGAGAGAGCGCGAGAGAGAGAGAGAGAGAGAGAGAGAGAGAGAGAGAGAGAGAGAGAGAGAGAGAGAGAG
>JAOTRA010000037.1:6753384-6776437 GCA_026260255.1 Pseudolaguvia tuberculata | reverse complement strand
ACACACACACACACACACACACACACACACACACACACACACACACACACACACACACTCCTATTTAGAATTACCAAACAACCACCGCGCCGCCTAATTAATAATATGAATAAATTGATATAAAAAAAATTTTTTGGTGCTAATTTGGGTATTAAAATCTAATAAGTACAAGTGAGTCTAAAAGTGTAGCATGTTTTTAAAGATTCAAAGACCTAAATAAGTAGCACAAGCATTATTTTGGCCTTCAACATGCTCCAAAAACACAATTGTTTTTTTTTTTTCCTTATGCAGTTGGGAAAGCACAAGACAGACATTTGATTTGATTTTGTTATACATGTGATTTTGATCTACATTCACAAATATAAAGACATAAAAGCAACTATATAATTTTCCTCTTTTGTATAGCTGAGCAATTAAGGGTTAAGGGTCCACAGTGGAAGCTTGGTGGAGCTGGTGGGGTAATCATAGCCGGTCTTTCTGATATTAGTCCAACACCAACATTAGTCCAAGCTATGGGATATTGTCTTCTTATTCAAATATTGGCTCATTTTGGATTTCATGAGAGCTACACATTCCAAAAAGGGGGAGACAGGTAGCAATAAGAGGCGGGGAAAGTTCAATGTACATATAAGAATCACCTGGAGGACCAATATGCAACTTATCAGGTCAATTGGCAACATGAATGGGTATAAAAAGAGGATCACCAATTGCCCCAATGCTACAGCAAAAAATATCAAAAGTAGTTTCTCAGAGAAAAATTGCAGAGGTTATCATCATCTACAGTGCATAATATCATGCAAAAGATTCAGAGAATCTGGAACAAACTCAAGGGTCAAGGCCAGAAGACTAAACTGGATGCTTGTGATCTTTGAGCCCTTAGAGAAAACATGTGTTGGTGAACACAAGCCACCATTGAATTTGTCGTTGCCAGCTAAAACTCAAAAAGGAAGCCAGAACATGATCTAGAAGCGCAGGCGTTTTCTCTGGGCCAAGGCTCATTTAAAATATAATGTGGCAAAGTGGAAAACTGTTCTTTACACTGACAAATCGAAATTTAAAGTACTTTTTAGGGAAACTGAGATGCCATGTCATCCAGAATAAAGAAGACAAGGACAATCCAAGTTCTTATTAACGCTCAGTTCAAGTTCTTACTAGCCTGCATCTCTGATAGTATGGGGTTGCATGAGTGTGTGTGTGGTATGGGAAAGTCACCATTAATGCTGAACGGTATATCCAAGTTCTAGAACAACATATGCTCCTATCCAGACGTCGTCTCTTTCAGGGAAGACCTTGCATTTTCCAATATGACAATGTCAGACCACATACTGCACCAATTACAACATTATGGCTGTGTAGGAGAAGGATACAGGTACTGAAATGACCAGCATACAGTCCAGATCTTTCACCCATAGAAAACATTTGGAGCACCATAAAGTGGAAGATGCGACAATGAAGACCTAAGACAGTTGAACAACAAGAAACCTGTATTAGACAAGAATGGGACAACATTCCTATTCCTAAACTTAAGCAACTTGTCTCCTCAGTTCCCAGACGTTTGCAGACTGTTATAGAAAGACGAGGGGATTCCACACAGTGGTAAACAGGGCCTTGTCTCAACTTTTGAGAAATGTTTTGATGCCATGAAATTAAAATTTTTTCTTTCCCTTAAAATGTTCTCAGTTTAAACATTTAATGTCATCTATGTTGTATTCTAGATAAAATATTGAAATTTGAAACTTCTACATCATTAAATTCTGTTTCACATTATTGACACACAATTTTTACAGTGTCCCAAATTTTTTGGAATCAAGTTTGTACTATAGAGGAATTGTTCTAGGTCTTAAAGAGTTCTAACAACCAACTAATTTTGTAATTTTCTGTCACAGCTCCAAGTTCTTCCTGATCCTTTAGACATTGTTTAAGTTTAAAAGTTTACAAATCTGGAATAGGGTGTTCATAGATGAATGAATGAAAATAATAGATGAATCTGATGTTCAATTCAAGTGTTTTGAAGTCTTCTGATACAATGCGAAGTTATCTGATCAAATAAGTATGCAGTGTGTTTACTGCAGTTTGTATGATTGATTGAGTAACATTTTTGAGAAGGGAAATGAATGATTTATTGGACGCGTATCCGTCTGTTATTGTCGGGGCATTTTCATGCTGCTAAATATGAAACACACAAAATGAAAGGTGTCAACAGTTATCCTCCTGGGCATGTTTTTCCGTTGTGTTGCCAATCAGGATTTATATGTTTTAAAGAAGAATAAGAACTTTATTTTGCATTTATATCTGTCTGGCTATTCTTATCAAAGTTCGATTTTGATAAAATCTCGCTATTTCTTGAATTATCTTAACAATCAAATAAAACTAAATTGTATTTGTAGTCATACTAAATATTAACATGTTAAACTGGGGCAGAGTTTGCATGTTCTCCCCGTGCTTGCATGGGTTTCCTCTGGGTACTCCAGTTTTCTTCTACCGTTCAAAAACAGGTACATTAGGTGGATTGGTGATTCAAAATTGCCCATAAGAGTGAATGTGTGTGTGAATGGTCGTTTGTCTATGTGTGGCCCTGTGATGGACTGGCAAACTGTCCAGGGTGTACCCCCGCCTCTCGCCCCATGAGCGCTGGGATAGGCACCAGCAGACCCCTGTTACAGCGAATTAGTTAATAAGCGTGTAAGAAGATGAATGAATAAATGATAAAAAAAAAAACTGTCCTAGTTTTCATGCTATTTAATTTGCATTATCATCACCAGTCTAATTAGCCTAATAATTAGCAGCTCCATCGGTCCGCCAATGTAGCAAATAACAGACGGCGATAACAGCACTAACAATTTCGCCAAATTTATGGGCCAGGCAAAGAGGTTAGGTTGTTAAGGCAACAGGGAGGAACAAAATATGGACTAAAAATTGAAGTTTGCGTTAAAGTATTTTCTAGTCCAAGTGGCTTTAATCAAGTGCAGCAACATTAAGTAATGAGAAAGGGAGCAGGGGCAGGAGTATAGAGGAGGGTTACACGGTGAGAAGTCTGGTTAGACAAGAAGGAGACAAAGCAGGAAAACAACACCTAGGAGCTGTGAGTAAACTTAAACACAGATTTAAGGGTGGACTGACAAACACAATATTCCTCAGTGTTTACACTCTTCTAGTCCGGCAACCGACTTTTGTGCAGATTCATTTATTTATATTACAAGATATATGCAGCTCACCAAACAGAATTATCAGGGTCCTGTTCACTCTTGGAAAGAATTGTTTCCTTTGAATAACTCTCATATGTGTGTGTGGGTGGAGGTGGTGGCATATATGTATCTTACTGGCATTTGGCTTCTCTTAAAGAAGCATTTTAGGAAAAGTGAATTGGAAATTAAAGTTAAAGTTTTATATATAAGATAAATAATAATTATGTTAAAGGAGTTCTTGAGTAGGGAGGTTGCCTCACAACGAGAAGGTCCTGGGTTTGAATCCTGGGCTTTGGATCTTTCTGTGTGGAGTTTGCATTTTCATTCCGTGCTTGCGTGGGTTTTCTCCGGGCTCTCCAGTTTCCTTCCACAGTCCAAAAACATGAAAATTAGGTTGATTGGTGATTCTAAATTGTCCATTGGTGTGAATGTATGTGTGAGTGGTTGTGTGACCTGTGATGGTCTGGCGACCTGTCCAGGGTGTAAACCGGCCTCTTGCCCTATTGAATTAATGAAGTTTTGAATGAGTAAAGTAACACACCTGTGTGTGTGTGTGTGCGTGTGTGTAAAGTAGTACTAATGAATTTGGACACAAATATAGGCTCAGCAATATATGATAAATGATACTTATTTCCTAAAATCAATACCAATACCAACTATTTGCATGTTGATGTGATCAAGTTGCTTCACAGCCAGAAAGGCCCAGGTTTGATTTTCTGACAGGCGGTTTTCTATGTGGCGTTTGCACGTTCTCCTTATGTTTGTGTGGGTTTTCTCTGGGTACTCTGGTTTCCACCCACAGTATATTAGATTGGTGATTTGAAATTGCTCATAGAAATGAGTGTGAGTGTGTATGTGGCCCTGTTATAGAATGGTGACCTACCCAGCATGTATCCTCCTGTCTTTCACCCTTAAGAGACTCTTAAGGGAATAAGTGTGTTAGAAGATGAATGAATGACTAACAGTAAAACTGTCAGGTTTAAAATCACTGAACAATGAAAATAAAGTTCTAGTTATGTTTTAAAGGCAGAGATGAACAATAGTCCTTATGTAATAAAAGTAAAAAAAGAATAAAATCATCAGACAGGATTTGAACAGACATGATTTATGTGTGTGATTGTGTGTCTGTGTTGTTTGGTTGCCAGGTATTTTGTCACAAGGCTAGGGACTGATTCAAGTGAATTTTTTTATAAGACTGATTTATTAGAGTGCTGTCTACAGTAAGAGGAAGAGAAAAAAGGTTCCAACTGGTCCAGCTGGGAGTCCGGCTTGTTTTTTTTTATTTCTTTTTTGGTTTAGCTGCATTGAAAACACCGCTGAAATAATGGTGGTCACACTGCTTACACTGAGCCTATCTATAGCTGCAACCATGTATTTAGCGACAGCTTATGTCATAAATGGCTGTTATACCAATCTGCATGACACGGTAAAAACCTATTTATAGGATTTTCTTATTCACCATTAATCATTTCACAAAAAGGTGAAATAATGCTGAGGGTCTAAAACAGTCTTAAATTTCATTCATTCATTTTTTCATTTTTTTACCCACTTATTCCCTAATTCGAAGTCACTGGGTCTGCTAGCGCCTATCCCAGCGCACATAGGGCAAGAGGCAGGGGTACACCGTGGGCAGTTTGCCAGTGCAGGGTCAAACATAGACAAAAAAACCACTCACACACATTCACTCCTATGGGCAATTTTTTCTCACCAATCAACCTAACGTGCATGTTTTTGGACGGTGAGAGGAAACCGGAGGACCCAGAGGAAACCCATGCAAGCACGGCGAGAACATGTAAACAAAAAAAGATCCCCAGCCCGGGAATCGAACTAGGACCTTCTTGTTGTGATGCAACGTGTTAAACATTTGAAAACAAATTTCTCCGTAAGGTCGCCTCGTAACAAGAAGGTCCCAGGTTTGATTCCTAGGCAAGGGGTCTTTCTGTGCAGAGTTTGCATGTTCTCTATGAACTTGCATGCTAAATTGCTCCGAGGAGTGAATGTGTGTGTGATTGTTTGTCGATGTTTGGCTCTGATATGGAAGATTATGAATTTCAGTATTTCACATAAAATTCAAGACCCCAAAAGTATGTGCACTTGATAATAAATATTATATTATATTATTAGACCGGTTTGACTGGGCTTGGACGTTTTGTTGGTGTGTCATTTGATATGTAATATGCAATATCGAATGTATGTCGAATAGGGATTTTCCTTGGTGTGTAATATTGTACCTGTCACTGAGTATGTATGCACAGCCACGTTGCTCCCATGGCCCTGTGTGTGAATCCTCAGTAGTTGTGTATGCTAGATCAAAGTGGCTTTGAGAGCTTCTGTCCACAAACTCGCTCTGCTGCTGTCTCTCTATGGATGCTGTGTACTCGAACCGACCAGCCAGAGAAATGCGGGTCTGGATTGGATGATACTTGGTTCAATTATTGATTAAGCTCTGCACTATGAGAGTGCAGAAAGAGTGCTGTTGTATCTACTGTTCACCAAGGTCACGTCTGTTTTAGAGCAACCAAAAGGATGTGCATTTGTAGTCTGATCTGTAGCACAGGAAGGTAACAGATAAACCAACAAACATGTTGAACTTAAATACTTAAATAGCCATGCATGAACTAATACACACCCTCAAGTGTTGTATTTTTATTTATGTATTTATTTATTTTAGCCCTGCAGCAATAGATTCTACATTCTCACTGCTGCAACCTGGGTTTAATTCTCTTCTAGTGAAGCAACCCCAACTGATGATCTTACAGTAGAGGTGCTCAGCCTGGAAAAAACTGGAGAGCTTGATTTATTCATTGACTACAGTAACCCTCTTAAACGTATACTATTATTTATATATAGTTTTAAGATTAAAAGGTAATAAAGTGACCAGTCTAGACCAGAAATTTATGAATCATTTGAAAACAGGAAGTGAACTATGAAGACATAAATCTGATGTCACTTAAATACTTAAATGTATAAATAAGGAGGATTAAGACTAGTATTAAAAAACACAGTACTAAAAATGTAACCAAATACATTCAGTTTATCATGAACAGAATGTGATGGAAGAATACAAACTCGGATATGAATAATAATAAGTCTAGAGGAGTGTATTGAGACTTAGATTCTGCAGAGTGCAATTAAAAACTCATAAAAGTTGAATGTTTTTCCTTTTGTTCCTGCGGTCAGATATGAAACTTACGATTCTGTAAAATAAACGCACTGTGCTGTATGATGAAACTAGTGCAATGTTGGTCAGTGTCAATAAGGGATATATTATATCCGTCACGTCGTGCGGTTTGAAATTTGGCGGTGGATTCAGTTGTAGTAAAAATAAAGCAAATAAGAAATTTAAATGCAAGTACAGTCAAAAAACAAGGAACATAAAATGAGGTAAGTTGAACATCAGCGCTAGGTAGGTAAAAATACATATGTCTCATTTACACAATTCAGCAATTGAGGGTTAAGAGCCTTGATCAGGGTCCTAACTGTGGCAACTTAATGATGCTTGGTATTGAACCCCAATCTTCCAAACACCTTAACCACCATACGACCACTTCCCTTATATGCTACACTATATGGCCAAATGTTTGTCGATACCTCACCCAAGCACACACATTAACGTGATGTTCCATTTTTCCTTTGTGGGAATTATACAAAACTCCTGAGCTCCATGAACACATGGTTTGCCAAGGAAGATTCTTCTGCATAAAGCCCTTTAAATTCCTTTAAATTTCTTTATTCATTTGGTCATCTTCTAACCCACTTAATCCTAATTCAGGGTCATGGGGGTTTGCTAGAGTCTATCCCAACACACATAGATCAAAAGGCAGGGGCACACCATGGACCAGTCCATCAAAGTCAATGCTCTTCACTCTACTGAAAATAATTTCTGGTATATTAGTTATTATAGGAATAAGAAGGAAACTAAATAGTGTGATCTTGTTTATAAAATATGAGTCCGGTGTATATTTTTAGTTGAGAAATGATAAAACCAGAATTCACCCACTGTCACCGACTATTAAAAAAGAAACAAAAAAAATATTTAAGGCCAAACCTACAATTATCCTTAAAGATTTACAGAGCAATTCAAAGTGAAATAAATATTCAAATTCAAAGCTACAAATAAAAACGCATAGACACTATATTGCTATATTACTATTACTATATTATCACACAAGAAGTTTTTGTCCTTTAACAATTCAATTAGTAGAGCCTGTTTGATATTCTTTAAGAGAAAATAGGAATAGAAAAGAAAAAAGAAAGCAATGTGGCAGCGAGGTGACACCGATAAGGTATTCCAAGAGAGGACATTCCATTTCCTGTGTCTCTGTCTAGCTCTAATTAGACAGAAGGGTGTGTGTGCAGAATGTCAATCAGACACAAGAAGAGATAGATGCTTGGTATGTGTAAAGGGATTTGCCCATATGTGCATGTGAGGCAGCAGGAGAAAAACCATGGATGAAAAAAGGAGAATAACTCAGCATCAGAGGAGGGAAGTAAACAGGGAACATGCTGTTTGGTCACATTGCATTGGTCAGCAGGATCCAGCAAGATAGAGAGAGGGAGCGAATTGACAACACTACATATTTCTAAGAAAACAGGCGGAAGGATTAGAAAGGAAAAAAAAAGAAAGGAGAGTGGCATGTGTTCAGCTGGTGATAAAATGTCCCCAACTAAATCCATTCGTGTACAAGGGTCAGTTTTGAAGGAGAGACATGGCCAGGGAAACGGCGAAAGTCTGCCATTTTTTAATTTTTTATTTAGCAGTGGCACATACTATTGGCAGATTTAAAAGACTTTCAAATCCTAACACTTTCCAGTATATGTGTAGTGAGAGATTTGGGAAAATGTTGAGTATATCCTGATAAAACTGAAAGTTCTTGTTCCACTCTTATGGTCTAAACCCACATAAGCTATGTGTTACTATCAAACACACTAAAGTAAAATCACACCACATTTTACCAGTCCAAATGAAACCATTACATCTTTCAGACTGTGCCAACAGCGTGCAGACTATCGTAATGTTTAAACCAAAAATGGAAAAACTTATTATAATAATAGCACATAATAAGAAGTTGCTCTGAAAGTTATTGTCATGTAATACCAATGGTGGAAAAGGAATTAATATGTTAAATTTATTCATTCATCTTCTTACCTGCTTATTCCCTAATTCGGGGTCACGGGGGTCTGCTGGCACCTATACCAGTGTACATAGGGCGAAAGAGGCGGGGATACACCAGTAAATCATAGGGCAACACAAATACAAACAACCATTCACACACACATTCACTCCTATGGACAAATTAGAATCACCAATCGACCTAATCTGCATGTTTTTGGACTGTGGGAGGAAACCGGAGTACCCGGAGGAAACCAACACAAGCGCGTAGAGAACATGCAAACTCTGCACAGAAAGATTCCTGGTTCAGGAATCAGACTCGGGACCTTCTTATTGTGTGAGGTGACCGTGCTATCCACTCTGCCACCGTACATAAAGCACCATGCAAACTTAAATTTAATATTTGTAAATGTTTTATTTCTAATCATCAAAGATTTCCATTATTACTTCACAGTAATTAAAAAATCCTCAAGCTTAAACAAAGCACACATCAAGCTTTTGCGGGTGATGCAAAGCACGAGGTCCCGGGTTCCATTCCCAGGCAAGGGATTTGCATGTTCTTTCAGCATTTGAGTTTTATTCGGGTACTCCGGTTTCCTCCCACATCCAAAAACATGTACATGAGGTTGATCAGGGATTCTAAATTGCCCATAGGAGTGACTTTGTGTGGCCCTGTGATAAACTGGTGACCTGTCCAGGGTGTACCCCTGCCTTTCACTCTATGTGTGCTGGGATAGGTTCCAGCAGGTTAAAAGTGAAATGAATGAATGAATGAATGAATGAATGAATGAATGAATGAATGAATGAATGCCACTTTTGCAAGCGCATCTATAGTTCATAGATCATAGTTCAAGTCAGCATCTATAACCCAACAGAAAACAGAAAATCTAAATGTGTGCCTAAGTAATGAAAAATATATATCATAGTACATAACAAACATAACATTTCAACTGCAACCGTAACATATAAAGTCTGCAGAGCTGCAGCAGATTTTCAAAAGATGTTTAGGGAAAAATTATTTATAAAGCATAATCATATCATTAACACATAATCGAGGATAATAATATGGTAATATGTTGTGGGTTGGCCTGCCTATGTCAGTCAATTACCATGCATTTATTATTGTCATACTGCAAGACTTTTCCCCACTGTTCTAAATCAACAGCTCATCTTGTGTGAATGCTCTTGATATGGAAATATTTTTATGACAATGAGACTAAATATATGTTCATATTTCTGGAAACAATTCGAAAACTAACTGACAATAAACAACCATTTAATTTTAATCTTTTTTAATCAGTTTAATCAGATTTAATATTTTAATCAGGAGGTAAATATCTACAGTGGTCAGAATGAATTATTACTAAAGATAACAAAGGGAGGTGTTTATGTACAATGTATCATTTATTTTCCATTTTTTCTTTTTTTGTCCTTCTGCTGCTCCACATTTGACTTGGCGGGGTTTTACGCTGGATGGCCTTCCTAACTCAACCCTCCCATTTATCCGGGCTTGGGACCAGCACTCCACCGGGTGCTGCGGTTTTCTCCCACAGTCTAAAAACATGTAGATTAGGTCGACAGGTGATTCTAAATTGTCCATAGGAGTGAATGTGTGTGTGAATGGTTGTTTGTCTATCGGGGGTCTGCTGGCACCTATCCCAGCTCACATAGGGCGAGAGTACAACCTGGATGGGTCGTCAGTCCATCTCAGGACAACACATACACAAACAATCATTCACACACACATTCATTCCTATGGACAATTTAGAATCACCAATCCACCTAATCTGCATGTTTTTGGACTGTGGAAGGAAACCAGAGTACCAGGAGGAAACCCACACAAGCAGCCCGGTTGCGGGAATCCCCGGCCTGGGAATCGAACCCTGGACCATCTTGTTGTGAAGCAACCGTGCTAACCGCTACGCCACCACGCCGCCCTATGTAAAGTATATTTTATATGTTAAGGAAAAGTCTTTATAAAATCACAAGAAAAACAATATTGAACTCAATAGCCATATTTATTGGTCAAGAGAGTGTCTGACTGATATATAAAGCAATCAATCTCAATTTGTTTTGTTTGTATTATATCAGCATGTTGTGTATAGTGTATGTGAACTGGCTATTTGATAAACATTAACAGTGCTGTCTAACAACTACGACATAAACCTTTCATCACCTCAGGATTTTCTCCATTCATCTTCCTCTTCTTTTTTCCCTTTTTCTTCCCTGAGCACCAGGGGGCTGCCGTATTTTTGACATTGTAAGCAGATTTGACAGGTTGTAATGCTAATTTGTTCGTGTTGTGAATGATAAATTCAGCCATCTGTCACTATCAGGTAAGTCCGAGTGCTGTATTGTGTGTAAAGATTGATGCGTCAGATCAGGATGATGAGTTTAATGACGATTAAGCAATGTAATGTAAATCGTGTTCTTTGTCGCTTTTTTTGGCAATATTTAAAATAATTAATCAAACTTTTTTTTTAAGGTAACATTTGGGGAAAATGGTCCCACTATATAAGTATAATTATGCATCAATACCTCATGCAAGAGGTTTGCATTAGTGTTTATAATAAGGTTATGTCAATGTAATGGCACAGGGATGAAGATAACAGGTAAATAAACAAATCCTGCATTAATGACCCTTTTCACACATACAGGTAAAAGATATCAAGTCAAAGGCATTAATAACTGCAGAGTAATTTACACATCACTATCATTTTATATGTTTTTTGGTAATTTATTTCTTGGTATTTTTGACCAAACTAAAACCATTTTTTTGTGTAGTGACTTTAGGAGAGTATACTTAATATATATGAATGTAACAGACCTGTCCCTCTGAAAACAAGAAAAAAATTTTTTGGAAGAAACATCATTGATATTATGTTATCACAGATAAAGGTAGAGACAGACAGCATACAAACATATTAGAAATCTAAACTATAGAGCTCAGGAGAACCATTGTGCTGAGAAAGAGAGGCTGTGGTTTCAAACAGAAGCCTGTACATAAAAGAATGAGTCGGAAACAATTTTCCTTTGAATGCAACAGCATAAAACGAAAGAATTATTTAGCTGGTGGCTCAGAGGCGTATTGGTTAGCACGGTTGCCTCACAACAATAAGGTCCCGGGTTTGATTCCAAGGCTGGTGATCTTTCTGCGTGGCATTTGCATGGACTCCCCGCGCTTGCGTGAGTTTCCTCCAGGTACTTTGGTTTCCTCCCACAGTCCAAAAAACATGTACATTAGGATGAATGGTGAATCTAAATTGGAGTGAATGTGTGAATGGTTATTTGTGTATCTGTTGCCGCAATGGACTGTCGACCGGTCCAGGGTGTACCCTTGACTCTCGCCCTATGTGTTCATAGCCTATCATAGGCTATTCTACTTTACCCAAGGCTACCTATCTGTAATAGTGGGGGTGTAGTAGTAGAATCCATAACGCAGAGTACTCCAGCAAGTTAGTTCTCTCTATAGTGTTTATTTCAAAGGTGGGGCAGGTTAAGGGTGGGACAAAATTTTCCTAATACTTTGCAACCAGCTTGTGAAATTAATGTTTTAGTGTAATTATTATCATTGCTGTATTTTTGTTTATACAACAACATAACAATAGCACAGTCAAGAGAATTCCTGTAATGTATTTCTACCCTTCCAGCCCCTTCTGCCAATCAACTGAAGATTCGGCTCTGCCTCCAGGAAGGCTTCTTATCTGCTACATCCTCATTGTGCCCTAACATGAGCTGGCCCACTTCACAGCTTTGTTTATTGCCTGGCTGAGACATTAATTTGCAAAGCTACTTCAGGAACAAAAATATGTTTCTCTATATGCTACCAAAGCTTACGCTTAGTTGCAATTTTTATAGTAGAAACTAAAAAAAATTACAAGTACATTAAATATTAGACCTGGCAACACAGATCAAATGGATAAGTGTTGTATGTTTTTTTTCCATTCTGGTCTTTAAGCCTACATCGCTTTTTTCATTCCCAATCGAAACAAATGAAGCGTTTACGTTGAAATAAACACATTCATTTGCATCTTTATAACCTATGAATCATACTCCTTTATATTTGGTGCTATTATTCTCCATCATACAGGTTTCCTTTTCCTTCCAGGACCAAAGGATAATGCTCAGTGAAATATTACTGAATACAATATTGATATTGAAAAAGCAATAGCGATTGCAATAACGCTCTTGTCAGAAACACTATTTGTCCGTGCTGTAATGAATGAGCTGCGTGTACTCTAAAGCTGAGCAGCAGACCTTTTATGGCAATAAGAGCAATAGGTTCTATTTTTTATTCTCATTGTTTTGTAAGACTGCTTTCTAATGGAGCATGTGTGCTCTGGAAAACGCCCCATACTGCTAGCAAAAATAACCAGTTTACCTTTTGGTTTTCCTATTAAAGTTTATGAAGTGTACAGAAATAGCAATGGAATTCATGATACAATTTAATGGAAAGACATTCATTCATTCCTCATGGAATCTGTGTTCATCAGAAATAAACTAGTATCTCCTATTATAATAACTCCTACTCTACGTCGATAAACATTTCAACATAATGAAACATGTCAGAGATTATCATCTGCATACTAAAGAGAGCTCAAATATCAGTGCATCACTCTCCTCCTTCAGAAAATGATACTTCTGTCATTACCATAGCACAGGATCTTCACAAGTCTGCTTGCATGTCATGATGATGGGATGAGGATGGCACTGCAGGTAAAGTTAATGTGGGATGAGATTTGAAACCAGAAAGGCAAGAACCTGTTAATAGACCTTATCTGTTTACAGAATATATTTCCCCCCCCCCTCCCCCCCCGAATATGCCCTGGTCATATATATCCGGCACAGCTATTAAAGCATTCCTATTAAAACCTTCAATTTCTACATCTACTATCCATTCTGAAGGAAACCACACTTATTGTTTGGATTAGAGATGAATCCAGAACATCTGGGTCCTTCTTCTCCTTTCGGCTGCTCCCGTTAGGGGTCGCCACAGTAGATCGCTCTTCTCCACACTACCTTGTCCTCTACATCTGCCTTTTTCACCGTAACTACCTGCATGTCCTTCCTCACCACATACATAAACCTCCTCCTTGGTTTCCCTTCTTTTCCTCCTGCCCGGCATCTCCATCCTAAGAATTCTTCTTCCAATATACTGGACATCCAAGTTAAATAACTAAACTTTTTAGATTACTTGGATCTGCTGAGCCTTAAGTTATCTGGTTGCAATAAAAAATGCTTAGTAAAAATTAAATTAAAAAAATTACACCATTCATTAGTTCTAAGTAGGTGTTCGCCTGGTAGGTAAAAACTGTGATGTTCCTGCATGGTTAGAAACTCAAAATTTTGAGTATGGATTCATCTGAACGGTAGGATTCATTGGTTTTATCATACTCATGATCAGTGCATCTCAGTGTGTGATGTTCATGAGATTAAGGATTCAATGGATTTTAGCGCTGGGAGAACATGCAAACTCGACACTGAAAGATCACCAGCCCGGGTGATTGTTATTGAATAACAATCTTATTGTGAGGTGACGTGCTAACCACTACACCACCACACCGCCACACCACAAAGTCAATTAACATCATTTTCATACTCAGTTAAGCATTTAGTATTGAGGATAGAGGCGATTTCATCCTGGAAAAGATCACACTCACACACACATGTAGGCATAAACCCACACAAGCATGTTTGAGCCATGATAATGATTTTAGCAGAAATTAGCAAAGATACACACATCTATTCATACCTAACATTTTTAGTGACTGGGTGTATATTATGGGATATAATACTCCTACTCGAGACAGTTGCAGTCCAAGAAGTCCTTTATTTCCGGGTATGTACAACTTTCGTAAACAAAACTCAAGCAGACAAACCAAATCGTGCAGCAACGCTGCGCTAACAAACGAAACTTAACTGGAGAGACTTAGAACACGGAGACAGACTCAGAGAACAGACAGGGACTCGAACAGGGTAGACTAAGAGAGTGATGAACATATATCCACGGAAACATATATAATAATCCGCGCTCTTGTAAGGTTGGCGCTCGACTTAAATAACGCATCCCCAATCAGCAGGTGATGGTGGTTAGTGATCAGATAGGGGTAGGGCGTGACAGTGTACAGTGAATGAGTAAATATATACCCGTAATCGTCTGTTGCACTCATTTCATTGTGTTGCACTCATTTCATTGTGCAAGTTTTAAACCTTTCTTTAAATTCAACACTCTCAAAGTGTATAATACATCAATTATACACACAATAAATTGAATAGTTGCTGTCATCCAGTGACCTTAAAGCTACATGAATTCTCACTGGGTGACTGCCTACAGAAATTGCCTAGAAGGCTGCTTCTGCTTTTTCACTTTTTAAAAGCTTGTGCCGGTGCAGATAAAATCTCATGGATAATAAAATACGATCTAAAGTGGTGGTCTACTAATATCTTTCTTTCTTGAACAGCACAGAAAATATCGATAAAATGTCATTCTTTGTTTTAGCAGGTCATGACGGTTTATTTGCCACTAACAGTAATAGCTATTACAGTAGTAAGAAGTTTTGTTACAAAAGCCTGAAGTTGGTATAAAAATTGTGTCTGAACTGTAAATCATAGTCTAGGACAGGAATGGATAGGTTAGGTTAGGCTAGGCTGGGACAAGACAAGACAAGACAAGACAAGACAAGACAAGACAAGACAAGACAAGACAAGACAAGATAAAATAAAATAAGGCAGGGTAGGATAGGATAAAATATGATATGATAAGATAGGATAGTGTAAGGGATGCAGTGATCCCTGAACACCACACTAGGGAGCCGTTTCCAGAATTCTGAGGGGCGGACTTCCTGTTCCAAACCAGAGGTCATAGGCGCCCTATTTATGGGCATGTTGCGAAGTATTGTTTTATTAACCAAACTTACCAAGCGTCTCAGTATTTGATAAATAGATATAACGGATTATGACCTTTTGCATGTTTACCTGATTACGATTTAGCCTAACGTTTTAGACCTGTTTGCCATCTTCCTGTCTGTTTGTATTTTCCAACCCTTAACCTGCCCCACCTTTGAAATAAACACTATAGAGAGAACTAACTTGCTGGAGTACTCTGCGTTATGGATTCTACTACTACACCTCCACTATTACAGATAGGGTAAAGTAGAATAGCCTATGATAGGCTATGAACTCTTACAAGTATATGGAAGTGAGAATATCGCACATAGTAGGGTGTTATATTGCACTTAGAATTATATAAACATAGAACACATATTGTTAATATTAAGAAATTAGAACAGTGTGTATAATATCACAGTGATGCTATTGGTTTTTATTATTCTCCTGAAAGAGGTGGAGTTACAGAGTAACATTGGTAGGAAATCGTTCTGTGGTCTTTGGTGATCTAAGTCTCAGGCTTAACATGCTCTGGTAGTGCTCCAGGGTTGCATGCAGGAGGTGTGAAGGATACCGAGAGGCTTTCGTAGACACTTCAACCTCAATCTAGTCATTTTTTTTCTAAATGATGTCAATTTTACAATTAACAGTACTTTTTCACCCTTAAAACGTCACACCTTTATATGCTATGTAACCTAGACCTTCTGTCATCTGTCTCTTAACCATTTTTTTATTTGTACAATTTTTCTATCTACTTTCATCACCTACTAATTTCTCCCCATCATCTGATGGAGATGGAGGGCAAAGATTAATTGTTCTTTCTTCAGAAGATATAATGGAATGCTTGTGTGTAATTGGTTTTCTTCCTTTTTCATCTTCTTCCATACATAAACATACAGACACAAAGAGCTAGCGGGCGGTAGACCATAACTTACAGGGGGGCACGCAGCTTATTATGAGGTTCAGCAAAAACAAGGCATAAAAAAACATGAAAATAACAAACGTATACATGATGGGCAACTAATCAGAGAAACAGATTTTTTTTCTAAATAAAAAAAAAGGTTTTAGTTTCTCTATTATTCTTTTTTTTGTACATTAAACATAATGAAGTGCTGTGGTGTAGTGTAGAGTTAACCCTTGTTTTATTTCAGCTCCGGTCCTTTCCGGTAACATCTCTGTCTCTCTTTCTCTCTTTCGCTCTTTCTCTCTCTATCTATTTATCTCCCCCATTTTATCCCTCTTTTTTACGAAGACGGGCAATATACCTAACGTACAAGTTTTTGGAGGAAACCGATTGTCCATAGGAGTGAATGTGTGTGAATGGTTGTTTGTCTATGTGTTGCCCTGAGATGGACTGGGTGGACTGTCTAGGGTGTACCCCCAACCTCTCACCCTATGTGTGCTGGGATAGGCGCAGCAGATCCCCGTGACCCCAAATTTAGGGAATAAGCGGGTAAGATGATGAATAAATGAATAAAAATGCTTAGAAAAGCTACAGACACACGTGACTGGTTACTCAGTGTGACTGACAACTGTCAGGGCTAAAAAGGTAGAGAGAGCGTGAGAGAGAGCGAGAGAGAGAGAGAGAGAGAGAGAGAGAGAGAGAGAGAGAGAGAGAGAGAGAGAGAGAGAGAGAAGGGGGAGAAAATAGATATGGGTCTGCTAGATATGGGACCTTGTGATTTCTGAACAAAAGGGCTAATGCTTTCAGATTAGTTCAGTCATTTTTAATTGTTTCATAATCAGTTTGTCTGTTTGTCGATAAATAAAAAGAACAAAAGTATTCCAAATTCCAAAAATTAGAAAACAAAAACAATCATCTGAATCTAGAGTAACTGTAGCAGCTGGAATTTGGTTTCCATCAATATTTTTACTAGCATTCATGTCGAAAAAAAAAAAAAAACCCCAAACAGGCTGTTGTTCTCAATAACAAACCCTGCTGTGATCTGCTAGAACGATCTGTCATATTGCCTTTCTTCTGAAAATTGGGTAGTGCTAGCAAATCCACTGAAAAGAAGGCAAATTAATATAATGAGATTTTAGACTTAATGAGTAAGATCACTCAATTTCCAGCAGAATAAATAAGGATTTAAGCTTGTGTATGTGTATGGTAATGACAAATCGACAAATACCTGATCAGTGAATATAATAAGTAAATTAAACCTAAGCAAAGAGAAGATGCTGGGATTAGTCACAACAGGCCTAACAACATGACTTGGCAATGAGTGTGTAAACGGATATTGCTTTGTGTAGTCCATCTCTCCATCCACTATTAGGAGTCGTATACCTCTGCTGATAGTTTAGATTAACTTTGTTTTAACTCATGTAGCTGCCATATCAAATGATTAGTTCCTGTCCTAGTGTTAAGAACGGGAGCAGACTAAGCCTCAGGATTAAGACAAACAGAAATCTGGGTAAAGAGGGCAAGTGGAATAAGGAAGGTAAAGAGAGTACAGACATGCTGCTTGTATTGGAGGATCAACCACAGCAAATAGAGAGGTGTTAACATGAAAAACTCTAGCAGTGCTTTACTGCTTGTTTGTGGAAGAAAGTGTGCTTGGTGTTTGCTTGGAGGACAGTGGATTTGGCCTATACTATATATTAGCCCTATAAAACCATGCGGCACTTGCCTACAAACTTAACTCAACCCATATTTCCTGAATTGGCTGATAAAAGGGTATAAAAAGTCTTATTATCTTTTGCAAGCTGTCTCTAAGTCACAGCATCAGTGAAGGACTAAATTGGGAAAAAGTCTAAAGAATAAAAAATAAATGTGGAGAATGTAACAATGTCATAAAACAAAGGTGTCAGATTTAAAGCCATGAGGAGCAGGTTTTCACTCGCAGATCTACAAGAGACCTCACTGGTCAAGCACAGATCGCTGAAGTTTTTGATCTGCATAGAGGTATAAAATATTTTTAAAGGTTCTGCTCATGTTGAAGCAAAATGACTAAATAAAATTGCTCTGTAATCAAAGGCTAACGCACCAGAGGATGTGCTGTGATTATTAAGGACTTACACAGTGGCTAAAATTAAACACTTGACCTTTGAAACTCACCACCATACTTTAATCTGTTAATTAGTCACGGCAAGCTAAGAAGAAAAACATTTTTTTTGCTGTGCTTATTTTTGAAAGATACAAATGAGATGATAAATGGTTAACAACAAAAAATAAACTAAAATTCCAAATAATAATACAGACTTTTATTATCTATTACATTTTCTCTCAATAAATAAATATGGCATGAACAGTAACTCAGAGCTTTCAGGTGGAAGAAAAGATTAAGAGTGTGATGGTCATTTTTATGATTAAACCAGGAATCCTTATTGATCATCAAAATTTTAGGACCTTTAGTGTAAGTTAAATGCAGAACAATACACTTAAAAAGATGAAAGTTGCTCAAAGGTCCTGCAGAAATAAGGCTCTCCAAACTTCCAAGCTGAGATACATTTACATTTCTGGATTATAGCATATGCACATTTATTTTATTTTAACATTTGGAAATTATGGGGCTCAGCAGTGGTTCCATGATTTAAAGCTTCCAATCCACTGATCTATACTTTTTTCCGTTTAGGAAGAAATCCAAACCTGTATCTTTGATGCACTGCCTGGAATAACTATGGCTTCATTAAAACAAGGTAATAGTACCAAGTTGATGACAGAACTTCTAGGCTTCAGACATCTCTAGAGAAAACACACAAAGCACTCAAGTCCTGTAGTCTTCAGCCTTTCACTTTAAATGTCAAGCAATCTACAATAAGACAGTTAAAAGTCAGCTCCATAGCAAATCGAATGGTGTTATTAAATAGCACAGGATGTCCAAAATCTTCACAAATAACACAGGCTTTTTACTTAAAAATGCACCAAGGTTCGGTCAGGTGACGACTGGGCGCTTCTAAAAAGTAAAAAGTCTGTTCTTCATCATATAAGCCTAAGGATTTGAACACCATTCACAACACATATTATTCCACCCAAAACATCAACTTTGTCCTCTTGCCCTGATCTCCCAAGGGCCCTCTGTCTTGATGAACCACCTCAGTTCACAGTATTTCTGTCATCTAAAATAGACAAAAACAACAAGAGTGCTAGACTCTGATGGAATACCTACAGAGGTTTCTTTTAAGACTACATGCCCTACCTGTCAAGTTCATCACAACAGACACCTTCCCCAACAAAAAACACCTTCACTATGTATCTGCAGCAAAATGTTGGCTGTAAACAAGAAAAAATAGAAGGAAAAATTGCTATAAACGTACTTCAATGTACATTGACTTTTATTTTGCTTGGTTGGGTTAGTTGCTGGAAAAAACATTTGGGGGAGAAAAAATCCAAACTGGTCATTCTTCCTACACATAGTCTCAGTCTCCAATATCTTAATAGACTGATGGCATGAGGTCTTTGAACCTTGGTCTCTTTTATAGCTGAGGCTCACACAAAAGGATATATGACTGATACGTAAAGCAACCAATGATGTTTCATCATGGAAATGTCTAAATAATTCATTGGAAAGTCTACACCACATCCATCAGAAAACAACTTTTCTGGGACTACAGACTCATAACCATTGTCTGAAAATTTGATGCATATTGCACACAAAACATTTTTCGTTCTTTTTGTATTAAATACAATAATTTTTCTGTTTAAAATCAAGGAAAAAGGGATTTTATATACCGGTAGTTATAATCGTGAATTCAAATTCAAAGCTGGGCAGAGCGGTGGCTTGATGGATAGCACAGTCGCCTCACAACAAGAAGGTCCCGGGTTTGATTCCCAGGCCAGGGATCTTTCTGTGCAGAGTTTGTTGCATGTTTCCTCTGGTTTCCTCCATAAAACATGTTGATTAGGTTGACTGGTGATTGTAAATTGTCCGTAGGAGTGAATGTGTGTGTGAATGGTTGTTTGTCTATGTGTTGCCCTGTGATGGACTGGCAACTCGTCCAGAGTGTACCCCCGCCTCTCGCAAGGTTAGGTGCTTGAATAGGTGCCAGCAGACCACCGTGACCTCGAATTTGGGAATAAGCAGGTAAGAAGGTGAATGAATGAATGAATTCAAAGCTGCCATATCTGTCATAAATGGGCTTTAAAACAAGAAAAGGATTATGTTGATTCTGTTTTATCAAATGGTTTTGTTAGAGTTTGAAAAAAAAAATAAACCTTTTCACGCATATCCATGCATTGAACAGCTTAAAAATCAATTCCTTTATTAATTAGTGAGTAGACTATTTAGTTTATTTATTTAGTAGTTTATTGCATTGATTATTGCACATGGAAAGTTTTTCTAATCTCCACTGGAGGTTTGCATGTCACAGTTGTTGCATTTGAAACGGCTGGAAAGAAACAGCTGGCTGTATGTGTGTTGTAAAAAATAAAAAAAATTAAAAATAAATAAATAATCAGAAAAAATCATCCATGGCTTGCAGCAAACTGGTATTCCAAAACAGACAGAGCATAGCATTAAAAACACAATAGACCTGCTGACATCAAGAATGCATGACTTCTTTCCTTCATCTTTTCTTAAAAATAATGATAGAAAAGTGATAATTACATTTTCAGTATATTCATTCATTCATTCATTCATTCATTCATTCATTCATCTTCTTGCCTAATTTGGGATCTTGGGGGTCTGCTGGCGCCTGTCCCAGTACACATAGGGAGAGGCGGGGGTACACGCTGGACGGGTCTCTGTCCATTTCGGGGCAACACAGACAAACAACCGTTCACACACACATTCACTCCTATGGACATTTTAGATTAACCAATCTACCTAATCTGCATGTTTTTGGACTGTGGGAGGAAACCAGAGTACTAGGAGTAAACCCACGCAAGCGTGGGGAGGACATGCAAACTCCGCACAGAAAGGTCCCCAGTCTGGGAATCAAACCTTCTTGTTGAGAGGCGACTGTGCAATCCACTGCACCAGTGCGCCACCCTAGTATATTCAGCCTAGTCCCATTTTCTGGTATTTGTTTGCCTCATCATCTAAATTTGAGCTAACCTATTTCTAATAAAAATTATCTTTTGTTCAATAAAGAAAATCACAAGGGAGGAAACAGGCCAGTGTGAGGATGTGCCCAGTGAATTTGTATGTTTTGCTTTCGGCCTTTCCCCTGAAGTGCCTGCAGCAGACGTATGTAGACAGAAAAAGTGTTTAAGTAAGACAGTGCATTGGGAATTACTTTAAAGTCAAAATATACTGCTGGAAAAGCTTTTTCTGTTCAGTCACACAGTGTGAACCTTGCTCTTAAGTGACCTGAAATAAATTCATAAATGCATTACAAACATTGGAACGGCAGAATTGAATTTTTATTTAGACACTTTACTTGCTTGTTTATTTCTTTTCCATACAAATATATTAAGCTTGACTGCTAAACTTCTGTTGGACGCTGAATAGTAAATGAATCTATGGTGCTTATAAACAGAGGGGTGGAAAGGGGGAAGTGCAAATGCATGCTGTTTAGAGTTTCTTTAAGTTCTTTGGATGACTTTCTACCAAATCTTTATTGAAATTCAGAGCGCAAATAAATCCCTAAACCCATGTTTTGGTGTCTTTCTGACATTCTGTTTACTTATTCAATACTGTGACCAAGAAATAGAATTTGAAATAAACAAATCTCCCCTGCATAGCTCCTAAGTGATTCCTGACCTGAAGGACTTTCTTTTTCCCTTCACTTCTCTGTCCCTTCAGTGTCTTCCCTCGGGCCAATGCTGCCAGTCAACAGCTACATTTTCAATGACCTCTCCCACCCTTGTTTTTCATGAGCATGTGGCCATCTCATCAGTGTCATCTACCAGAAGCCCAATTAGCAGTGCTGACATGACCTTTTCTCAAGATCCTGCTTACCTTCTGACGAGAATTTCTTTCCTCTCCACTCCTCTTTCTTCCCCATTATCTGTTCTCTGTTTACCCTTCCCTTCAACTCAACTGCATTAACCTTTTCACACAAAGTCAACATTTGGCTCAGGGCATCGTTCAAGTCATCAGAATTGAAAAGATCTTCAAAAAGAGAGAAGGAGAAGAGAGAGATCTTGTAATAGTTAATAAGAAACATTTTATGATAATACTTTTACCATTATTCTATTTTCATCAAAACATGTCATTTGCAACAGAACTGATCCTACAAAACAAGTCTAGTTTTCCTCTGACGCCTTCCGTTGTACAGTGAGTGTGTTGATGGGAATTTTACAGAATGCTGTGGGTGATAATCTTGGTTTTCCTCCCAATAATCCCGGATTAATCTGCCATTTGTCTCGGTTAGCTGGACATCTGAACAGTTGCTGCCATACAACTCTCTATACTGGCTACTGGTTTGTTTTGCTTTGTTTTTTGATTTTTTTTTACAGCCGAATAAATAGCAAATATTTACAAAAAGGGGGCAGCATGGTGGCTTAGTGGTTAGCACTGTCGCCTCACAACAAGAAGGTCCTGGGTTCGATTCCTTTGATTCTTTCTATGTGGAGTTTGCCCTGTGTTTTCGTGGGATAACTTTGGGTACTCCAGGTTCCTCCCACAGTCCAAAAACATACAGATTCTAAATTGACTAGAGGTGTGAGTGTATGTGGCCCTGTGATGGACTCAGCATGGCTCCAGTAGACGTCCATGACCCCGAATTAGGGAACAAGAAGGCATAGAAAATAAATTAATTCAATAAATTCCACAAGCCAGAATCAATGAAACTAAAGTACATCTAGGGATGTACTGTTACTAAAAAAATGTATTAATAATAATAATAATAATAATAATAATAACATTAGGTGGATTGGTGATTGTAAATTGTCCATAGGAGTGAATGTGTATGTGTTGCCCTGAGATGGACTGGCGACCCATCCAGGGTGTACCCCCGCCTCTCGCCCTATGTGTGCTGGGATAGG
>JAOTRA010000037.1:6728483-6740443 GCA_026260255.1 Pseudolaguvia tuberculata | reverse complement strand
ACACACACACACACACACACACACACACACACACACACACACACACACACACACACACACACACACACACACGCATGCCTAAAAAATCTTCATAATGGGACCCAAACCGGGTCTTGATATGATTTTCTAATCTCATTAGTCTCACTTCTCTACCCACTTTGTGACACACTGGAAGTTTTGCTGCAAGTTGAAAAAGCAAATAACTCATTGACTTCAATGGGCTTGAAAAAAAAGCAATAAATATAAACTGAGGCTGAGTGTACCTGCCATTACTAAGAGCAAATGAGACTTACAATCTTGCACACAGAAGGGGTAGGTAACTATGTGACTCTTGACATTTAAGCAGGAGGTAAAATTACTCATAAGTGTTTTATATAAACAGCACCCATGTAATTATCAGCCTAGTGCTGCTTGCTTCCTGCGTCTGCTCAGTGTGAACCTAAGCCATGCATTAGCACAGCAGTGAGAGAGAGAGAGAGAGAGAGAGAGAGAGAGAGAGAGAGAGAGAGAGAGAGAGAGAGAGATATGCATGTATTATAAACTGAAAAGGCTAGTTTGATTTGACATTTATGGATTACAGGAAGTGTTAATGTTATGTTAAATGCACATAAAAGAAGTTGGAGAAACAGCAGCGAAAGGTTGAATCACTGACAGAGAAATAACAGTTGGATGATGCAAATCGAAAAAATCCGACTAGCAAGCCATTACAGAGCAAGTGTCAGATCGAAGGGGAAAGCATCCGCAACACTCTGGATGCGTTACAGTATAGAGACCAACATGGTGCTTTTTTTCAGAGCACGCCAACAAGGTTATTTCATGTTGGCATTTTAAAGAGGAAAGAATCTGTGATTAGCCATGCAAAAGATCGGCTAAAGCAGCCAAAGTATTTTACCCGTACGAGTCATTAAAGCCAACCAAGAAAAGGACCAAGAAGCTGCCAATAAGTGTTTACAGCTATTAAAAGATAGAGCAGAAGCTCAGTGTTAGATGCTAATATAATATTTAATTAATTGAACTGGCAGGCGGATTAGCATGCTACATGTTTTAGGCACAGTTTTAGATTTGAAATCACCTGCTTTAACTAAATGATAGCAAATAATAAGATAAGTTAAGCTTTTATTCAAATAGACTAGACAATTTGATTGAATATTTTTAATAAGATGGCAATAATATGATTTCTTATTTAGCACAGCTAGTAAAAAAATGCCATTCATTCATTCATTCATTCATTTATCTTCTTACCTGCTTATTACCTAATTTGGGGTCACGGGGGTCTGCTGGAGCTTATCCCAGCTCACATAGGGCGAGAGGCAAGAGTACATCCTGGACAGGTAGCCAGGGCACACATTCAAACAACCACTCTCACAGGGAGAACATGCAAACAGAAAGATCCCCAGCCCAGGAATCGAACCATGGACTTTCTTGTTAAGAAGCGACCGAGCTAACCCCTACACCGCTGTGCCACCCATAAAAATGCTAGACAAATTTAAATTCTTAGATGTTGGCCATAATATTAATATTATGACAGCAAGAAATTCCCAGGTTTTGATGCCCAGTCAAGGAGGCTTTCTCTGGGTTTCCTCTCACAGCCCAAAAACATGTGCATTAGGTTGATTGGTTGATTCTAAATTGGCAATGATTGCGAGTGTGGTCCTGTGATGGACTGGTAAACTCTTCCTATGTACACTCAGAGAGGCTCCAGCAGACCCCAGTTACTCTGAATTATTGAATAAGCAGGTTAGAAGAAAAATGAATAAATGAAAGCATTCCAATTCTACCGTAAACTATGTACTATAAAGTTTGTTATATGAGTGAGTGGTGAAGATGCAGACAATTTGCTGCTAAAATGAAGTATCCTAGAGAGAGAGAGAGTGTGTTTGGGATAAGTGCATCGGCTAAAACGGGTTGAAGAAGAGGGAGCATGTGCTTTCTGACATACTATAGCCTTCTTTCTGCAGTGATATGAGTGGCTACATATTATGGTCCTGTTTATGGTTTCGATGGTAATAATTAAAAGCAAATGTCAGTTAGTGCACCAGGTCTCTTCATACTTGCATATATTTAGAATTTTAACAACGTTAGACACCCTTACAACTAATCCATATCTTCTTCTATTGAAAATGTGAGCTACCGATTTGCTTTGGTTGTTTTCTTTTATTACTCGGTTGTCTCCTTGAATGCTTTTGTGTCTCTGTACCACATTTTCATATTATTGTGTAATTCAATCTAGACGCCCATTCCTTGGTTATTTATTTCTAATTTCATTATCATACAATTCTGATTGCGCCATAATGTTGACGTCTATAATCATTCCCTCTAGGATGTTGCAATACCACTATCACTATTATGGCAAATTCAACCAATCCCAGTGCATTTTGCATGGATGTTTTATCCAATCATTATATGATTTTTTTCTTGCAGTTATTTTAATGCTTTGACCAGTAAGTGAACAAGCTTTGCTTCAAATGTGAATGTCTCCCATTTGCCAATGCAAGTTACTACAAAAACAAACAAACATGCAAAGCTTATTCTACGGTGCTTGTTTTCAATGATTAATGTGGTGTAATATTAATGCAATCCCTAGAAAACAGAATCAAAAGAGATCAGAAGTAGATAAGTAGAGATCAGTAGCTATTTTTAAATCCAGATTCTGAATTAGTTCTGCATTCACTAAATTGACATTCATCCATTCATCTTCTAACACGCTTATTCCTTAATCCATGATGACAGGGGTCTGCTGGAGCCTATCCTAGTGCACATAGGGTGAGAGGCAAGGGTATGCCCTGGACAGGTCACCAGTCAAATCCTTTTATATTATTAAATGTCTGTTAATTACTCATTTCTATGGCAGCACTGCGATGTAGGTGTTAGCACTGATGCCTTACAGGCTTGCAAAAGATTGGTGTTCGATTCCTTAGCAAGGGTCTTTCTGTGTTTGGTTTACTCCGGGTACTCCGGTTTCCTCCCACAGAAAAAAAACACAAAATTGCCCATTGTGGCCCTGTGATAGACTGGTGAACTGTCCTTATTTAGAGACAGCTGGGATAGGCTCCAGCAGATTCCCATCACCCTGAATTAGGAGATGAATGGATATATCCCAAATTGTAGAAGATGATTTGAATGAAAATAAATGAATGAATGAATGATTGAATGAATTTAATTTTCATTGATTTTCTTATGTTATGGTGCATGAATTGTACTATATATATAAACTTGCCTTGCCTTATTTAGTTATTGAGTTATATTAACTTATAACGGCCTTGAAAAGTCCTGGAAAAGAACTGGAGGGATTGCATAAAAGAGATGATCTCTCACGATCTTTGTACATGTACATGCTTTTACAGCATCTTAGACCAACAAAATGGAAGATAATCTTACCTAAACATATGTATCCGTTAGATGTCTAATAGTCTTGTAGCGATATATAAATAAAGAGTAGAGTCTGGGATGGATACTGCAGCTGGAGTGAGGAAAGATGCATGGATTGTGAGAAAGTGACAGCCTCTGTGTAGTGAAGCATGTCAGCGTCTTTCTGTCTCCTGCAGACCTTGACAGGGAATGAACACACTGGCATACATGTACATGCACACTGACACATTTCAAAAAAACAAAGCAATCTAAACTACAGCACACAGAGGCATTAGCGTAAAATAGACGCACAGGCACAGACGCTGCCCTTGTTATATTCCGTTCATGTGACTGCGCTGACCTCTGTCGTGATCAGGGCTGCCAGTTTTATTTTCTGATCCCAGGACTTTGCTGCAGAAGCACTTTTCAGTGGGAAAAGCTCAGAACATTTATTGGGTGCTGTGCTCCGGACGGGATTGCTGCAGACAGCAAGTCTCTTTGATGGGATGAATGCTCTGGTTTAATTCTCATGAAAGCTGCATTCAAGAGATTGGGGGGTCACATGTTTAATATATGGTCGTCGTCCCCTCCTTTTTTTTTTAGATAAGATTAGAATGGCGGTGCTCTGCAGGGAAAGAACTTTAATGCATAACTACTACTTTACTGGCAAAATGGCAGTGGGAATGTATGTGGGAAAAGAAGAAAGAGAGCAATAGAGAGAGAAAGTAAAAGGGAGAGAGAGAGAGAGAGAGATGGAGGAAAAAGGAAGAATACAAATGTTGCCTGAAAGCTGCAGCGGGGCCACAGGTGCAGCTCCGTTTTAATGAGCTGCGCACTAAACATTCTCATGTGTTTTCATCATACTGATCAGTCATTTTCTGACCAATCTGAATGTCTGTATCTCTCTCTCTCTCTCTCTCTCTCTCTCTCTCTCTCTCTCTCTCTCTCTCTCTCTCTCTCTTTCTCACATTCGCTCCATATCTTATTTTCTGTCAATATTTCTCAAGCTTCTTATCCCTGCGCCTGCTCTTTCATCAATTTTTATATTTTCTTCCATTCTTTTATCATTCTTTATTTTTTTAATCAATTTTCCATTTTTTTGCTTTTTCTCTTTCTTTCTCTCTCTCTCTCTCTCTCTCTCTCTCTCTCTCATTAGTTTTTCACACACCCACTGTCTCTCTCTGTTAATCCCATACGACCTCTGTAACGCTCTCTCCCTTCTCTCACCTTCATGGTTTCAGTAAGTCTTTCTCAGTGATGGATCTCAGGCTGTTTGCTGACTGATGTCTTGACCTGGATATAGTGACATTGTGTTGCAACACTGCAGATATATATGAAAACACAGGGAAACAGACAGGAAAAATGGGGAGGAGAAAGACACTGATATAGACATGAACTGATTCCGTTCGTGCTGTCTGTCACACACTTTAAACATATTCGGCTGCCGCACTTTAAAGCGGTCTGGTCGGGTGCTCTGACCCTCTGAGCTTGTTCCTCAGAAGACCAGCAAAGTAATTACAGTAGCCTAAGTGTTAGGGGAAAATGTGTGTCACATACACTTGCTCTTCTGCAGTCTGGAAACCATAATCAATCTGGATTTTTCTATTAAACACAGTATCAGTGTGCCACCTTCAGGTTTGGATGGCAGAGAAAGCTGCAATAGATGTTTTTTTTTTTAGCTTTATCTGAATTGTTTTATTCTCATACCTCTAGTCACTCTGGTTTCTTGACGAGCTCAGTCAAAGTGAGTGGCTTGAAAGGGATCCGATAAAAATGCATTAAGCTCTCGGGCACTTTGAAGTGTCTCTGAGTTGATGTAGGCTACACGCTTGAGTTGCAAAGCAATTGGTTTTTACCACTCATTTGTCGGTTATGGGTCTGTGCAAAATCTGCAGGTTAACCTGTCTATGGCAGTGGAGGACACTGCCATCCTCCCAATAGAACTATATGGAAGTGTGTTAGGGCATGTTCTTAATTATAATTTGGTCCTTTTGGTCCTGTTCCGGTTACCTTTCATACTCACATGATATTTGACTTATTGATTGACCTGACTGACCGTACTTTATGATGTATGGGGAAATAGACTGAACTGATACTTTAAGGATTGTGTTTCAATTCCTAGCACCAACAAATTTCTACTGCTGGCTTCCTGAACAAGGTCTTAACCACCAATGACTCAATTGTCAGTTTTTTGTAAGAGTGTCTGCCAAATGCTGCTAATATGATCCAAATAGATGCTATATACACTGTGTTACACACAGACTCAAACCTGTCCATTTATGTATGGTCTTACATTTAACATCTCAGAACCTGAAGCTGCTAAAATGTTCAAAACAGCACCAGGATGTCCTCTGTTATATAAAGTAATAAAAATCTTTCTATTGATGGCTTTTTAAACTGATAGGCAACATTGATCTTTTTATTAGACAAACCAGATAGTTATGCTGGAGCATTTGGTCCTTTGAAATAAAAGAACCATGAACAGAATTACACTGGGTTGCACATTTTCCAATTAGACATATTCGGTCAGTTATGCACACCAGGGTTTTGGATGTCAGCGTTCACACGTACACCAATGAACCATACTAACCGAGCAATCATACCAGAGTTCACGACAAGTGTGAACACACCCTAAAGGATAACAGTGTGTTTGGGGTGATTAGGAAGATCATATTGTCAAATGGAATCCTGGTAAACAAACAGAATGATCTGAGCGGGGAAATAATCTCATAGAAAGATTATTCAAGTGCTGAGAGAAAAAGGGTTTCCCAGCATACTCTTTCTTATGGCTGATGTTTTTAAAATGGGGTTTGGGACGAGGCTGAAGCTTACTATCAGCTACAATCTTGGAAAAGAATCTCTTAACAATAAAAAAGAAAGCTCCCCAGTGAGTCCTTAAATGCTTCTCAGTAAAAAATGTCGAGTGGATTTTTGTTGACAAGCTGGCATCCCAGTTTTCATTCATTAATTTCATCTTTTTAACCGCTTATTCCCTAATCCGGGATCACGCCGGTCCGCAGATGTACACCCTGGAAAAGTCACCAGGGCCACACATATACACATATACACAAACCATAACCATATACACACACTCTTACTCCTATTAAAATCAACCTAATGTACTTGTTTTTGGACTGGAGTAGCCGGAAAAATACTTGCGAGACCTGCACATAAAGTTTCCTCCAAATCAAAATATATTATTTATTTAAAGAAAGAAGCAGAATCATCCACAATCCATCATGAAGTTACTAAAATAAAGGTAATACACTAATGATATTTCTGACTGTCTCTCTGTGATATGGTCATGTTTTTGGGGTCCCTACATCTGTCTGAGATTGTCCTGAAGGTTATATTATCCAGTGGTGGATTGTTTGTGAGATCGATATGGAATTGAACGAATCAGTTTAAGGAGCAGATGAACTGATTCGATTTAGGTCTCTTTGAGCCAGACAGGGTCAAGGACACAATAAGGTCAAACGTCTGAGATCTGTTTTTCTTTAATAGCTTCTCTCCTGTTAGGACCATATGTAAACGTATTACATACAGTATTCATGACAAGGAAAAGGCATCAAGGTCTAGTTTTCTAGTTGTGACACTGTTTTGCAATGATATTCGATGAGAATATCTTTTAACATTCCAAGATGTAATGCATATCCTTGGTTTTCTAAGCAAGCAACTGTTAAAACGTGGTTTTAAATGTGTTTTTAATAACATTTAACCTGATTAAACAATCACTAACAAACAACATGTGATGTGATGCAATAAGTTGAGCAACCTCATTTTATACCCTGTGGTTAAAAAGATCAACAATAAAAAAAACCCCCAAATCTAATGGCATGATTAACTTTTGAGAGGAAATGACTCTGTGCTGAAGTACAGCTTGTTAAATTATTTAGTGCTAAAGAAGGTCCCTGCCTCAAAAAAAAACCAAAACCCTTTGCCTAGAGAACCCTCAGGCAGATGGGTCGCTATAGCTCGCCGTTTACACTTTACTTCTGATAGATCTAATTAGCTTGAAATGCCATGTACATCCCTAACCTACAAGGTCTAAATATTTGGACAAGTATCATTAGCGATTACATAAAGCATCAATGCTCTAATTATCTATCTGAAGGCTTGAGAACGTTTATTTATAGTTGCTGATGTTGATTGCATTCATAATATTGCATGTGAGCAAACAACGTCAACAGAGAAATTATCACAATTATCTGCAAGCACCGTTTTTCTAAGATAAAAAAAAAAGGCTGTTACATAATGCAGGCTGTGGCTATAAAAAATATATCAAGAATCTCTATCTGCAGTGCCTGACATGGGCCATGAGATCGGAGCTCTGAATAAAAAACCCCAGCAGAATCCGTACCATAGAAGGGCCTTAAGCTAAAAGGATAAATCTGTGAACTTAGAGGATCTGTTATGCCTGTCCTTATTGCTTTAGTCAGGAAAAGAGAGACAGCAGCCTGTCACCTGTGTCAGCCACGGCTTTTCAATGTCCGCAGCAAATAGAGCAGGGATGAAATCAGGGATGGCAGTGGAATATCAACATCCTTTCAGTGGGAACGGTTAATCTAGGAAAAGGTCATTGAAATTACCACACCAGGATTTACGCTAATCATGCTGATCAGGTTTAGTCCCAATGTGAGAGTGTGAGACAGTCTGTAGGTTAACCCAAACCGTGGATAAAGGCTGTAGAGTTTGTTCATCTTGTAGGAGTAGATATGAGGTGCAGGATTTGTTTTTGTTGTGACCTTCTGCAGATGATGCATACAGTTCTCAATGGCAATAGGTCAAGGCAGGTGGCATATATGCACTTTGCTACGGATAACTTACACAGCACACATACAAACATTGAGCTTATTATGGAATATTAATGTTTGGAAGCTGTTAATTCTGCATTGTTTGGGAAAATGGTAGTATTTTCAGCACCACCAAGCTAAAACTTCTGGACCCCTGCAGATTAAAAGTCACTGTGTATGAGGGTGTCTGATTTAAATGTGGATTGCTGCTGCTCAGTCCTGAATAACCCAAATTTTCTTTTTTTGCCATTTTTCATTCATTCATTCATCTTCTTGCCCGCTTTTTCCCGAATTCGGGGCCACGGGGGTCTGCTGTGCCTATCCCAGCACACATAGGGCGAGAGGCGGGGGTACACCCTGGACGGGTCGCCAGTTCATCTCAGGTCAACACATAGACAAACAACCATTCTCACACACTTTCACTTATATGGACAATTTAGAATTACCAATCCACCTAATCTGCATGTTTTTGGACTGTGGGAGGAAACCGGAGAACCCAGAGGAAACCCACGCAAGCGCTGGGAGAACATGCAAACTCCGCACAGAAAGATCCTGGCCCGGGATTCGAACCATGGACCTTCTTGTTGTGAGGTGACTGTGCTATCCACTACGCCACCGCGCCGCCCTTTTTGCCATTTTAATGAAGTTTATTTAAAGAATGTTGAAGCTTATATTTAAATATTTAGGTTTTGCCCAGTTTTCAGGATGTTATATTAAACTAATAACCTCTTTTAAAAAAGGCCATTCATTCATTCATTCATTCATTAATTCATTCATTCATTCATTCATTTATCATCTTACCTGCTTATCCCCTAATTTGCAGTCAAAGGGGTCTGCTGGAGCTAATCCCAGCTCCCATAGGGCGATAGGCGGGGGTACACCCTGGACGGGTCGCCAGTACATCGCACAACCACTCCCACACACAATCACTCCTATGGGCAATTTAGATTCACTAATTGACCTAATTTGCATGTTTTTGGACTGTGGGAGGAAATTGGAGTGCCCGGAGGAAACCCATGCAAGCGCTAAGAGAACATGCAAACTCCGCACAGAAAGACCACTTTACCTTACACTTTAACTAAAGTTAACCACTTTACCACCGCGACGCCCGAGGCCATACATTAAAAGACAACTTTGGTGCCTCATGTGAGCCAATTTATCTCATCTACCAATTTACTGCACTGTAGCTATCTGATGATCACAATGTCAACCTGCCGCTTTGATATGTATTGCTGTCAATAAAATTGTTCATGTGCACAAAAAATGAAAGGTTATCTGTTGTTCAGTGTTCTGTCACTGCTTAATGTGTTAAACTGATTCTCAGAATCAGAGTTCAAGGTCTATGACCTCCAAGCTTGCTGTTTCTTCTGTAGCTTGAAAACAGATCGACAGATCACTGAACCACCACCATCACCCCTCGAAATCAAACGTTTGCCCACTTAATAGGTCCATAAATTTTTGGACTCCAGATAAAGAGGGGACTTTGAGAATACCAGATAGATTAGGAGTGTTATGGTCACTAGTCAAAGCATGGAACATCCTGGATCCCTTACTCACATAGGACCTCCACTCAGTTCACACTGACCAACCTACACAACATCCAAGGGGGCATCCATGGAGAATACCAGGAGGCATTCCTAGGATCAGAGGTATTGCAATGATTCCCCTAACACCTGAGGGTGCCATCTCACAAATATTAGCCCTGTACGGATACGTCCAGCAGACTAGCTAATTAGCTTAGGACGTTTGTTTATTGTGTCTCAAAGTATTGTCTGCTTACTGTACACATCCCAAGAGTTTTCTGTGCAATTCTTATGTTTTCTGGATTTGATCTTGCTACGGTTTTTAGTTTTCAAGTCACGGATTATGTTTTGGATTTACCGACATTAATATTTACCGACATTATTTCCCTCTCGACTTTCCACTTCAATTCTATCCTGTATTCTAAATAAAGCTGAACTCAGCATTATGAATTTTTCTCTTGCGTCTTCTTTACACAGTGGCAAGGGAAAATAAATAATTTCAGTTTGTTTCTTGTTCTATTAAACTATGAGATTATTTGAATGGTTATGCAAACAAATTTTCAGTCTAAACAAAAAAGTTATGGACTTCCTCCAAACCCTACCTAACAAATAACCTAACATATCACTACTGACTCATCAACTGTAATCCAAGACTATATGTCTAAATTACTCAATCTCATAGACACTAGTCATGATGCCGGTTTTTTTTCTTGCTCATCCCACTTTCCTGTTTTCTGTGTTCCTCACTATGTTACTCAATATATTTTGAGGGCATTGCAATTTCTAATTAAAGTCTAGATTTTGTTGTTTGTGTTACTGGTAGTTTGTCTCTTGTTGGCATGTAATATTGCATTTAATTATTATTATTTTTTGTTTTAAAATTCTTTTACTTGTTTATGAATAGTGAAATGATCTGGAACCCAAATACACGGCAGAGATGCTTAATATATTTAATGCCCATTACACATAACAAGGGTTCTGTCCAAACAAACGTACGAATGTGCTTTCAGATATTACACCATCTACAGTTAGAACCAACTATCACAGGCGGCGAAACACAAGAAGGTTCGATTCCCGGGTCAGAAGTCTTTCTGTGCGGAGTTTGCATGTTCTCCCCATGCCTGATTTCTCCGGGTACTCCGGTTTCCTCCCACTGTCCAAAACATGTACATTAGGCAAATTGGTGAGTCTAAATTAGCCATAAATTCCCAGCCATTAGGGTGTAGCTTAAGTGCCGGTCCCAAGCCCGGATAAATGGGAGAGTTGTGTTAGGAAGGGCATCCAGCGTAAAACCCAGCCAAGTTGAAAAAACAGCCTGAACCAACTTCCAGACGAGATCAGATGTGATGTAATAATATCCATAATAACGATAGTAATATATACTTTATGTTCTTTACCACCTGTACAAATGGGATCTTGAAGACAAAACAAAAGGACAAAAGGCAGGGAGGTTCACCCTGGAATGGTCCATTACTGGGCCACATTCCCATTCACTCGTGTGGGTGATTAATAATCACTAATAATACTAGCATAGATGTTTTGGAGTACCAAGAATAAATCTACGCAAGTGCAGGGAGAACATGCAAACTTCACTTAGAAATTCCTCTGCTAAGGAATTGAACATTCTTCCTGTAAAGCAACGGTGCTAAGCCACTGTGTTGCCTTATAATAACCAATTTAATTATTTTTTCCAGTTCAACAATAAATAAGTTATGAAATAATAAGTTAAAATCAACTTTTAAGGACGGCACGGTGGCGTAGTGGTTTGCAAGGTTGACTCACAACAGGAAGGTCCTGGGTTCGATTCCCAACCGGTGGATCTTTCTGTGCGGACTTTGCATGCTATACCCGCGCTTGCATAGGTTTTCTCTGGGTGCTCCGGTTTCCTCCCACAGACCAAAAACATGCAGATTAGGTGGATTGGTGATTGTAAATTGTCCATATGCGTGAATGTGTGTGTGAATGGTTGTTTGTCTATGTGTTGAAATGGACTGGGTGGACTGTCTATGGTGTACCCTTGCCTCTCACCTGGGATAGGTGTGCTGGGATAGGCGCCAGCAGACCCCCGTGACCCCGAATTAGGGAATAAGCAGGTAAGAAGATGAATGAATGAATGAATCAATCACCTTTTTATTTGTAACTATTTTCATTCATTTTCAATGAATTTGTAAATCAACTTCATGTCTAGTAAGACCGTTTGGCAGACACCCACCAGAAAAACAATCAATCAATCAATCAATCAATCAATCAATCAATCAATCAATCAATCAATCAATCAATCAATCAATCAATCAAT